>JADWQK010001097.1:0-41954 GCA_017933935.1 Sesamia nonagrioides
CATACATTTTTTCAACTGGAGTTGGTGCTGTTCTGAAAAGTAGTTGCAGAGGAGACATATTTTCCATAATGTACCTCGCCAAGCAGTCGCATACATTTTTCAATAAGATTTTTGATTATTTTTAAATTGATTAGTTTGTAGACAAACGCTATAGCCAGCTGTGGTGTATGTAGTTGTTGGTTATAGTGTCGGATTTGGCATATCTTTGATTGAAGATAAGCGGACAACAAGGATATTTTTCAACTGGAATTAGTGCTTGTCTGCAAGGAAGTTGCAAAGGGGATATATTCGCCATAATGTACCTCGCCAAGCAGTCGCATACATTTTTAAATAAGATTGTTGAATGTTTTAAATTGATGAGTATGTAGACAAACGCTATAGCCAGCTGTAGTGTATGTAGTTGATGGTTATAGTGTCGGATTTGGCATATCTATGATTATAGATAAGCGGACAACAAGGATATTTTTCAACTTGAGTTAGTGCTTGTCTGCATGGAAGTTGCAAAGGGGATATATTCGCCATAATGTACCTCGCCAAGCAGTCGCATACATTTTTCAATAAAATTGTTGATTATTTTAAAGCGTGCCTCTCAGCAATTGAAGCGCACGGATGTAGTCTTGAGGATGCCGAGACCATCGCTGTTATGGTGCCGAGTCCTTCAGTGTGCAATAGTGGGGTTCTGGGACGATCGGTACAGTCTTCTCTACGGAAAGCTTTTATCTAGTTGATGAGTATAGTATCGATAATTAGGCATAGCTTTGATTGTAGATAAGCGGACAACAAGGATATTTTTCAACTGGAGTTAGTGCTGTTCTGAAAAGTAGTTGCAGAGGAGACATATTTTCCATAATGTACCTCGCCAAGCAGTCGCATACATATTTCAATAAGATTGTTGATTATTTTTAAATTGATTAGTTTGTAGACAAACGCTATGGCCAGCTGTAGTATATGTAGTTGTTGGTTATATTGTCGGATTTGGCATACATTTGATTGAAAATAAGCGGACAACAAGGATAATTTTCAACTTGAGTTAGTGCTTGTCTGCAAGGAAGTTGCAAAGGGGATATATTCGCCGTAATGTACCTCATAAACAGTCGCATACATTTTCAACTGGAGTTAATGCTGTTCTGAAAGTAATTGCAGAGGAGACATATTTTCCATAATGTACCTCGCCAAGCAGTAGCATACATTTTTCAATAAGATTGTTGATTTTTAAATTGATTAGTTTGTAGACAAACGCTATAGCCAGCTGTAGTATATGTAGTTGTTGGTTATAGTGTCGGATTTGTATATATTTGATTGAAGATAAGCGGACAACAGGATAATTTCAACTTGAGTTAGTGCTTGTCTGCAAGGAAGTTGCAAAGGGATATATTCGCCAGCCAATGTACCTCGCCAAGCAGTCGCATACATTTTTCAACTGATTTAGTGCTGTTCTGAAAAGTAGTTGCAGAGGAGACATATTTTCCATAATGTTACCTCGCCAAGCAGTCACGCATTTTTCAATAAGATTGTTGATTATTTTTAAATTGATTAGTTTGTAGACAAACGCTATAGCCTGCTGTAGTGTATGTAGTTGTTGGTTATAGTGTCGGATTTGGCAGATCTTTGATTGAAGATAAGCGGACAATACCGATATTTTTCAACTGGGATTGGTGCTTGTCTGCAAGGAAGTTGCAAAGGGGATATATTCGCCATAATGTACCTCGCCAAGCAGTCGCATATATTTTTAAATAAGATTGTTGATTGTTTTAAATTGATGAGTATGTAGACAACCGCTATAGCCAGCTGTAGTGTGTGTAGTTGTTGGTTATAGTGTCGGATTTGGCATATCTTTGATTGAAGATAAGCGGAAAACAAGGATATTTTTCAACTGGAATTAGTGCTTGTCTGCAAGGAAGTTGCAAAGGGGATATATTCGCCATAATGTACCTCGCCAAGCAGTCGCATACATTTTTAAATAAGATTGTTGAATGTTTTAAATTGATGAGTATGAAGACAAACGCTATAGCCAGCTGTAATGTATGTAGTTGATGGTTATAGTGTCGGATTTGGCATATCTATGATTATAGGTAAGCGGACAACAAGGATATTTTTCAACTTGAGTTAGTGCTTGTCTGCATGGAAGTTGCAAAGGGGATATATTCGCCACAATGTACCTCGCCAAGCAGTCGCATACATTTTTAATAAAATTGTTGATTATTTTAAAGCGTGCCTCTCAGCAATTGAAGCGCACGGATGTAGTCTTGAGGATGCCGAGACCATTGCTGTTATGGTGCGGAAGTCCTTCAGTGTGCAATAGTGGGGTTCTGGGACGATCAGTACAGTCTTCTCTACGGAAAGCTTTGCTTTTATCTAGTTGATGAGTATAGTATCGATAATTAGGCATAACTTTGATTGTAGATAAGCGGACAACAAAGGATATTTTTCAACTGGAGTTAGTGCTGTTCTGAAAAGTAGTTGCAGAGGAGACATATTTTCCATAATGTACCTCATAAACAGTCGCATACATATTTCAATAAGATTGTTGATTATTTTTAAATTAGTGATTAGTTTGTAGACAAACGCTATAGCCAGCTGTAGTGTATGTAGTTGATGGTTAATGTGTCTGATTTGGCATATTTTTGATTGTAGATAAGCGGACAACAAGGATATTTTTCAACTTGAGTTAGTGCTTGTCTGCAAGGAAGTTGCAAAGGGGATATATTCGCCGTAATGTACCTCGCCAAGCAGTCGCATACATTTTTTCAACTGGAGTTAGTGCTGTTCTGAAAAGTAATTGCAGAGGAGACATATTTTCCATAATGTACCTCGCCAAGCAGTCGCATACATTTTTCAATAAGATTGTTGATTATTTTTAAATTGATTAGTTTGTAGACAAACGCTATAGCCAGCTGTAGTGTATGTAGTTGATGGTTATAGTGTCGGATTTGGCATATATTTGATTGAAGATAAGCGGACAACAAGGATAATTTTCAACTTGAGTTAGTGCTTGTCTGCAAGGAAGTTGCAAAGGGGATATATTTGCCGTAATGTACCTCGCCAAGCAGTCGCATACATTTTTTCAACTGGAGTTAGTGCTGTTCTGAAAAGTAGTTGCAGAGGAGCCATATTTTCCATAATGTACCTCGCCAAGCAGTCGCATAC
Organism: Sesamia nonagrioides; assembly: GCA_017933935.1. Lineage (NCBI taxonomy): Eukaryota > Metazoa > Arthropoda > Insecta > Lepidoptera > Noctuidae > Sesamia > Sesamia nonagrioides. The sequence goes on from JADWQK010001097.1 coordinate 3,148, forward strand.
ATTTTTCAATAAGATTGTTGATTATTTTTAAATTGATTAGTTTGTAGACAAACGCTATAGCCAGCTGTAGTGTATGTAGTTGTTGGTTATAGTGTCGGATTTGGCATATCTTTGATTGAAGATAAGCGGAAAACAAGGATATTTTTCAACTGGAATTAGTGCTTGTCTGCAAGGAAGTTGCAAAGGGGATATATTCGCCATAATGTACCTCGCCAAGCAGTCGCATACATTTTTAAATAAGATTGTTGAATGTTTTAAATTGATGAGTATGTAGACAAACGCTATAGCCAGCTGTAGTGTATGTAGTTGATGGTTATAGTGTCGGATTTGGCATATCTATGATTATAGATAAGCGGACAACAAGGATATTTTTCAACTTGAGTTAGTGCTTGTCTGCATGGAAGTTGCAAAGGGGATATATTCGCCATAATGTACCTCGCCAAGCAGTCGCATACATTTTTCAATAAAATTGTTGATTATTTTAAAGCGTGCCTCTCAGCAATGGAAGCGCACGGATGTAGTCTTGAGGATGCCGAGACCATCGCTGTTATGGTGCCGAGTCCTTCAGTGTGCAATAGTGGGGTTCTGGGACGATCGGTACAGTCTTCTCTACGGAAAGCTTTTATCTAGTTGATGAGTATAGTATCGATAATTAGGCATATCTTTGACTGTAGATAAGCGGACAACAAGGATATTTTTCAACTGGAGTTAGTGCTGTTCTGAAAAGTAGTTGCAGAGAACATATTTTTCCATAATGTACCTCGCCAAGCAGTCGCATACATATTTCAATAAAGTTGTTGATTATTTTTTAAATTGATTAGTTTGTAGACAAACTATAGCCAACTGTAGTATATGTAGTTGTTGGTTATAGTGTCGGTTTTGGCATATTTGATTGAAAATAAGCGGACAACAAGGATAATTTTTCAACTTGAGTTGGTGCTTGTCTGCAAGGAAGTTGCAAAGGGGATATATTCGCCGTAATGTACCTCGCCAAGCAGTCGCATACACTTTTTCAACTGGAGTTAGTGCTGTTCTGAAAAGTAATTGCAGAGGAGACATATTTTCGATAATGTACCTCGCCAAGCAGTCGCATATATTTTTAAATAAGATTGTTGATTGTTTTAAGTTGATGAGTATGTAGACAAACGCTATAGCCAGCTGTAGTGTATGTAGTTGATGGTTATAGTGTCGGATTTGGCATATATTTGATTGAAGATAAGCGGACAACAAGGATAATTTTCAACTTGAGTTAGTGCTTGTCTGCAAGGAAGTTGCAAAGGGGATATATTCGCCGTAATGTACCTCGCCAAGCAGTCGCATACATTTTTTCAACTGGAGTTAGTGCTGTTCTGAAAAGTAATTGCAGAGGAGACATATTTTCCATAATTTACCTCGCCAAGCAGTCGCATACATTTTTCAATAAGATCGTTGATTATTTTTAAATTGATTAGTTTGTAGACAAACGCTATAGCCTGCTGTAGTGTATATAGTTGTTGGTTATAGTGTCGGATTTGGCATATCTTTGATTGAAGATAAGCGGACAACAAGGATATTTTTCAACTGGAATTAGTGCTTGTCTGCAAGGAAGTTGCAAAGGGGATATATTCGCCATAATGTACCTCGCCAAGCAGTCGCATATATTTTTAAATAAGATTGTTGATTGTTTTAAATTGATGAGTATGTAGACAACCGCTATAGCCAGCTGTAGTGTGTGTAGTTTTTGGTTATAGTGTCGGATTTGGCATATCTTTGATTGAAGATAAGCGGAAAACAAGGATATTTTTCAACTGGAATTAGTGCTTGTCTGCAAGGAAGTTGCAAAGGGGATATATTCGCCATAATGTACCTCGCCAAGCAGTCGCATACATTTTTAAATAAGATTGTTGAATGTTTTAAATTGATGAGTATGTAGACAAACGCTATAGCCAGCTGTAATGTATGTAGTTGATGGTTATAGTGTCGGATTTGGCATATCTATGATTATAGGTAAGCGGACAACAAGGATATTTTTCAACTTGAGTTAGTGCTTGTCTGCATGGAAGTTGCAAAGGGGATATATTCGCCATAATGTACCTCGCCAAGCAGTCGCATACATTTTTCAATAAAATTGTTGATTATTTTAAAGCGTGCCTCTCAGCAATTGAAGCGCACGGATGTAGTCTTGAGGATGCCGAGACCATCGCTGTTATGGTGCCGAGTCCTTCAGTGTGCAATAGTGGGGTTCTGGGACGATCGGTACAGTCTTCTCTACGGAAAGCTTTTATCTAGTTGATAAGTATAGTATCGATAATTAGGCATAGCTTTGATTGTAGATAAGCGGACAACAAGGATATTTTTCAACTGGAGTTAGTGCTGTTCTGAAAAGTAGTTGCAGAGGAGACATATTTTCCATAATGTACCTCGCCAAGCAGTCGCATACATATTTCAATAAGATTGTTGATTATTTTTAAATTGATTAGTTTGTAGACAAACGCTATAGCCAGCTGTAGTATATGTAGTTGTTGGTTATAGTGTCGGATTTGGCATATATTTGATTGAAAATAAGCGGACAACAAGGATAATTTTCAACTTGAGTTAGTGCTTGTCTGCAAGGAAGTTGCAAAGGGGATATATTCGCCGTAATGTACCTCGCCAAGCAGTCGCATACATTTTTTCAACTGGAGTTAGTGCTGTTCTGAAAAGTAATTGCAGAGGAGACATATTTTCATAATGTACCTCGCCAAACAGTCGCATACATTTTCAATAAAAGATTGTTGATTATTTTTAAATTGATTAGTTTGTAGACAAACTATAGCCAACTATAGTATATGTAGTTGTTGGTTATAGTGTCGGATTTAGCATATATTTGATTGAAGATAAGCGGACAACAAAGGATAATTTTCAACTTGAGGTTAGTGCTTGTCTGCAAGGAAGTTACAAAGGGATATATTCGCCGTATTAATGCCTCGCCAAGCAGTCGCATACATTTTTTCAACTGGAGTTAGTGCTGTTCTGAAAAGTAGTTGCAGAGGAGACATATTTTCCATAATGTACCTCGCCAAGCAGTCGCATACATTTTTCAATAAGATTGTTGATTATTTTTAAATTGATTAGTTTGTAGACAAACGCTATAGCCTGCTGTAGTGTATGTAGTTGTTGGTTATAGTGTCGGATTTGGCAGATCTTTGATTGAAGATAAGCGGACAATACCGATATTTTTCAACTGGGATTGGTGCTTGTCTGCAAGGAAGTTGCAAAGGGGATATATTCGCCATAATGTACCTCGCCAAGCAGTCGCATATATTTTTAAATAAGATTGTTGATTGTTTTAAATTGATTCGTTTGTAGACAAACGCTATAGCCAGCTGTAGTGTATGTAGTTGATGGTTATAGTGTCGGATTTGGCATATATTTGATTACAGATAAGCGGACAACATCGATATTTTTCAACTGGAATTGGTGCTTGTCTGCAAGGAAGTTGCAAAGGGGATATATTCGCCATAATGTACCTCGCCAAGCAGTCGCATACATTTTTAAATAAGATTGTTGAATGTTTTAAATTGATGAGTATGTAGACAAACGCTATAGCCAGCTGTAGTGTATGTAGTTGATGGTTATAATGTCGGATTTGGCATATCTATGATTATAGATAAGCGGACAACAAGGATATTTTTCAACTTGAGTTAGTGCTTGTCTGCATGGAAGTTGCAAAGGGGATATATTCGCCATAATGTACCTCGCCAAGCAGTCGCATACATTTTTTAATAAAATTGTTGATTATTTTAAAGCGTGCCTCTCAGCAATTGAAGCGCACAGATGTAGTCTTGAGGATGCCGAGACCATCGCTGTTATGGTGCCGAGTCCTTCAGTGTGCAATAGTGGGGTTCTGGGACGATCGGTACAGTCTTCTCTACGGAAAGCTTTTATCTAGTTGATGAGTATAGTATCGATAATTAGGCATAGCTTTGATTGTAGATAAGCGGACAACAAGGATGTTTTCAACTGGAGTTAGTGCTGTTCTGAAGAAGTAGTTGCAGAAGGAGACATATTTTCATAATGTACCTCATGACAGTCGCATACATATTTCAATAAGATTGTTGATTATTTTTAAGATTGATTGGTTGTAGACAAACGCTATAGCCAGCTGTAGTATATGTAGTTGATGAGTATAGCGTCGATGATTTGGCATATCTTTGATTGTAGATAAGCGGGCAACAAGGATATTTTTCAACTTGAGTTAGTGCTTGTCTGCAAGGAAGTTGCAAAGGGGATATATTCGCCGTAATGTACCTCGCCAAGCAGTCGCATACATTTTTTCAACTGGAGTTAGTGCTGTTCTGAAAAGTAGTTGCAGAGGAGCCATATTTTCCATAATGTACCTCGCCAAGCAGTCGCATACATTTTTCAATAAGATTGTTGATTATTTTTAAATTGATTAGTTTGTGAACAAACGCTATAGCCAGCTGTAGTATATGTAGTTGTTGGTTATAGTGTCAGTTGTATATATTTGATTGAAGATAAGCGGACAACAAAAGGATAATTTTTTCAACTTGAGTTAGTGCTTGTCTGCAAGGAAGTTGCAAAGGGGATATATTCGCCGTAATGTACCTCGCCAAGCAGTCATACATTTTTCAACTGGAGTTAGTGCTGTTCTGAAAAGTAGTTGCAGAGGACATATTTTCCATAATGTACCTCGCCAAGCAGTCGCATACATTTCAATAAGATTGTTGATTATTTTTAAATTGATTAGTTTGTAGACAAACGCTATAGCCTGCTGTAGTGTATGTAGTTGTTGGTTATAGTGTCGGATTTGGCGTATCTTTGATTGAAGATAAGCGGACAATACCGATATTTTTCAACTGGGATTGGTGCTTGTCTGCAAGGAAGTTGCAAAGGGGATATATTCGCCATAATGTACCTCGCCAAGCAGTCGCATATATTTTTAAATAAGATTGTTGATTGTTTTAAATTGATGAGTATAGACAACCGCTATAGCCAGCTGCTTAGTGTGTAGTTGTTGGTTATAGTGTCGGATTTGGCATATCTTTGATTGAAGATAAGCGGAAACAAGGATATTTTCAACTGGAATTAGTGCTTGTCTGCAAAGGGAAGTTTGCAAGGGGATATATTCATACCATAATGTACCTCATAAGCAGTCGCATACATTTTTTAAGATTGTTGAATGTTTTAAATTGTTGAGTATGTAGACAAACGCTATAGCCAGCTGTAATGTATGTAGTTGATGAGTTATAGTGTCGGATTTGGCATATCTATGATTATAGGTAAGCGGACAACAAAGGATATTTTTCAACTTGAGTTAGTGCTTGTCTGCAAGGAAGTCGCAAATGGGATATATTCGCCATAATGTACCTCGCCAAGCAGTCGCATACATTTTTCAATAAGATTGTTGATTGTTTTAAAGCGTGCCTCTCAGCAATTGAAGCGCACGGACGTAGTCTTGAGGATGCCGAGAACATCGCTGTTATGGTGCCGAGCCCTTCAGTGCGCAATAGTGGGGTTCTGGGACGATCGGTACAGTCTTCTCTAAGGAAAGCTTTTATCTAGTTGATGAGTATAGTGTCAATGATTTGGCATATCTTTGATTGTAGATAAGCGGACAACAAGGATATTTTTCAACTGGCGTTAGTGCTTGTCTGCAAGGAATTTGCAAAGGGGATATATTGGCCATAATGTACCTCGCCAAGCAGTCGCATACATTTTTCAATAAGATTGTTAATTGTTTTAAATTGATTCGTTTGTAGACAAACGCTATAGCCAGCTGTAGTGTATGTAGTTGATGGTTATAGTGTCGGATTTGGCATATATTTGTTTATAGATAAGCGGACAACAAGGATAATTACAACTTGGGTTAGTGCTTGTCTGCAGGAAGTTGCAAAGGGGATATATTCGCCGTAATGTACCTCGCCAGAAACAGTCGCATACATTTTTCCGCTGGAGTTAGTGCTGTTCTGAAAGTAGTTGCAGAGGGGCATATTTTCCATAATGTACCTCGCCAAGCAGTCGCATACATTTTCAATAAGATTGTTGATTATTTTTAAATTGATTAGTTTGTAGACAAACGCTATAGCCAGCTGTAGTGTATGTAGTTGATGGTTATAGTGTCGGATTTGGCATATATTTGATTGAAGATAAGCGGACAACAAGGATAATTTTCAACTTGAGTTAGTGCTTGTCTGCAAGGAAGTTGCAAAGGGGATATATTCGCCGTAATGTACCTCGCCGAGCAGTCGCATACATTTTTTCAACTGGAGTTAGTGCTGTTCTGAAAAGTAGTTGCAGAGGAGACATATTTTCCATAATGTACCTCGCCAAGCAGTCGCATACATTTTTCAATAAGATTGTTGATTATTTTTAAATTGATTAGTTTGTAGACAAACGCTATAGCCTGCTGTAGTGTATGTAGTTGTTGGCTATAGTGTCGGATTTGGCATATCTTTGATTGAAGATAAGCGGACAAAAAGGATATTTTTCAACTGGAATTAGTGCTTGTCTGCAAGGAAGTTGCAAAGGGGATATATTCGCCATAATGTACCTCGCCAAGCAGTCGCATACATTTTTCAATAAAATTGTTGATTATTTTAAAGCGTGCCTCTCAGCAATTGAAGCGCACGGACGTAGTCTTGAGGATGCCGAGACCATCGCTGTTATGGTGCCGAGCCCTTCAGTGTGCAATAGTGGGGTTCTGGGACGATCGGTACAGTCTTCTCTACGGAAAGCTTTTATCTAGTTGATGAGTATAGTATCGATAATTAGGCATAGCTTTGATTGTAGATAAGCGGACAACAAGAATATTTTTCAACTGGAGTTAGTGCTGTTCTGAAAAGTAGTTGCAGAGGAGACATATTTTCCATAATGTACCTCGCCAAGCAGTCGCATACATATTTCAATAAGATTGTTGATTATTTTTAAATTGATTAGTTTGTAGACAAACGCTATAGCCAGCTGTAGTATATGTAGTTGTTGGTTATACTGTCGGATTTGGCATATATTTGATTGAAAATAAGCGGACAACAAGGATAATTTTCAACTTGAGTTAGTGCTTGTCTGCAAGGAAGTTGCAAAGGGGATATATTCGCCGTAATGTACCTCGCCAAGCAGTCGCATACATTTTCAACTGGAGTTAGTGCTATTCTGAAAAGTAGTTGCAGAGGAGACATATTTTCCATAATGTACCTCGCCAAGCAGTCGCATATATTTTTTAATAAGATTGTTTTAAATTGATTAGTTTGTAGACAAACGCTATAGCCAGCTGTAGTGTATGTAGTTGATGGTTATAGTGTCGGATTTGGCATATTTTTGATTATAGATAAGCGGAAAACATCGATATTTTTCAACTTGAATTAGTGCTTGTCTGCAAGGAAGTTGCAAAGGGGATATATTCGCCATAAAGTACCTCGCCAAGCAGTCGCATACATTTTTCAACTGGAGTTAGTGCTGTTCTGAAAAGTATTTGCAGAGGAAACATATTTTCCATAATGTACCTCGCCAAGCAGTCGCATACATTTTTCAATAAGATTATTGATTGTTTTTTAAATTGATTAGTTTGTAGACAAACTATAGCCAGCTGTATGCGGGTGTATGTGGATTTGTTGGTTATAGTGTCCGGATTTGTATATCTTTGATTGAAGATAAGCGGACAACAAGGATATTCAACTGGAATTAGTGCTTGTCTGCAAGGAATTTGCAAAGGGGATATATTCGCCATAATGTACCTCGCCAAGCAGTCGCATACATTTTTAAATAAGATTGTTGAATGTTTTAAATTGATGAGTATGTAGACAAACGCTATAGCCAGCTGTAGTGTATGTAGTTGATAGTTATAGTGTCCGATTTGGCATATCTATGATTATAGATAAGCGGACAACAAGGATATTTTTCAACTTGAGTTAGTGCTTGTCTGCATGGAAGTTGCAAAGGGGATATATTCGCCATAATGTACCTCGCCAAGCAGTCGCATACATTTTTTAATAAAATTGTTGATTATTTTAAAGCGTGCCTCTCAGCAATTGAAGCGCACAGATGTAGTCTTGAGGATGCCGAGACCATCGCTGTTATGGTGCCGAGTCCTTCAGTGTGCAATAGTGGGGTTCTGGGACGATCGGTACAGTCTTCTCTACGGAAAGCTTTTATCTAGTTGATGAGTATAGTATCGATAATTAGGCATAGCTTTGATTGTAGATAAGCGGACAACAAGAATATTTTTCAACTGGAGTTAGTGCTGTTCTGAAAAGTAGTTGCAGAGGAGACATATTTTCCATAATGTACCTCGCCAAGCAGTCGCATACATATTTCAATAAGATTGTTGATTATTTTTAAATTGATTAATTTGTAGACAAACGCTATAGCCAGCTGTAGTATATGTAGTTGTTGGTTATAGTGTCGGATTTGTATATTTGATTGAAAATAAGCGGACAACAGGATAATTTTCAACTTGAGTTAGTGCTTGTCTGCAAGGAAGTTGCAAGGGGATATATTCGCCATGTGTATACCTCGCCAAGCAGTCACGCATACATTTTTCAACTGGAGTTAGTGCTTGTCTGCATGGAAGTTGCAAAGGGGATATATTCGCCGTAATGTACCTCGCCAAGCAGTCGCATATATTTTTAAATAAGATTGTTGAATGTTTTAAATTGATGAGTATGTAGACAAACGCTATAGCCAGCTTTAGTGTATGTAGTTGATGGTTATAGTGTCGGATTTGGCATATCTATGATTATAGATAAGCGGACAACAAGGATATTTTTCAACTTGAGTTAGTGCTTGTCTGCATGGAAGTTGCAAAGGGGATATATTCGCCGTAATGTACCTCGCCAAGCAGTCGCATACATTTTTTCAACTGGAGTTAGTGCTGTTCTGAAAAGTAGTTGCAGAGGAGACATATTTTCCATAATGTACCTCACCAAGCAGTCGCATACATTTTTCAATAAGATTGTTGATTATTTTTAAATTGATTAGTTTGTAGACAAACGCTATAGCCTGCTGTAGTGTATGTAGTTGTTGGTTATAGTGTCGGATTTGGCAGATCTTTGATTGAAGATAAGCGGACAATACCGATATTTTTCAACTGGGATTGGTGCTTGTCTGCAAGGAAGTTGCAAAGGGGATATATTCGCCATAATGTACCTCGCCAAGCAGTCGCATATATTTTTAAATAAGATTGTTGATTGTTTTAAATTGATGAGTATGTAGACAACCGCTATAGCCAGCTGTAGTGTGTGTAGTTGTTGGTTATAGTGTCGGATTTGGCATATCTTTGATTGAAGATAAGCGGAAAACAAGGATATTTTTCAACTGGAATTAGTGCTTGTCTGCAAGGAAGTTGCAAAGGGGATATATTCGCCATAATGTACCTCGCCAAGCAGTCGCATACATTTTTAAATAAGATTGTTGAATGTTTTAAATTGATTAGTTTGTAGACAAACGCTATAGCCAGCTGTAGTGTATGTAGTTGATGGTTATAGTGTCGGATTTGGCATATCTATGATTATAGATAAGCGGACAACAAGGATATTTTTCAACTTGAGTTAGTGCTTGTCTGCATGGAAGTTGCAAAGGGGATATATTCGCCATAATGTACCTCGCCAAGCAGTCGCATACATTTTTTAATAAAATTGTTGATTATTTTAAAGCGTGCCTCTCAGCAATTGAAGCGCACAGATGTAGTCTTGAGGATGCCGAGACCATCGCTGTTATGGTGCCGAGTCCTTCAGTGTGCAATAGTGGGGTTCTGGGACGATCGGTACAGTCTTCTCTACGGAAAGCTTTTATCTAGTTGATGAGTATAGTATCGATAATTAGGCATAGCTTTGATTGTAGATAAGCGGACAACAAGGATATTTTTCAACTGGAGTTAGTGCTGTTCTGAAACGTAGTTGCAGAGGAGACATATTTTCCATAATGTACCTCGCCAAGCAGTCGCATACATATTTCAATAAGATTGTTGATTAATTTTAAATTGATTAGTTTGTAGACAAACGCTATAGCCAGCTGTAGTATATGTAGTTGTTGGTTATATTGTCGGATTTGGCATATATTTGATTGAAAATAAGCGGACAACAAGGATAATTTTCAACTTGAGTTAGTGCTTGTCTGCAAGGAAGTTGCAAAGGGGATATATTCGCCGTAATGTACCTCGCCAAGCAGTCGCATACATTTTTTCAACTGGAGTTAGTGCTGTTCTGAAAAGTAATTGCAGAGGAGACATATTTTCCATAATGTACCTCGCCAAGCAGTCGCATACATTTTTCAATAAGATTGTTGATTATTTTTAAATTGATTAGTTTGTAGACAAACGCTATAGCCAGCTGTAGTGTATGTAGTTGATGGTTATAGTGTCGGATTTGGCATATATTTGATTGAAGATAAGCGGACAACAAGGATAATTTTCAACTTGAGTTAGTGCTTGTCTGCAAGGAAGTTGCAAAGGGGATATATTCGCCGTAATGTACCTCGCCAAGCAGTCGCATACATTTTTTCAACTGGAGTTAGTGCTGTTCTGAAAAGTAGTTGCAGAGGAGACATATTTTCCATAATGTACCTCGCCAAGCAGTCGCATACATTTTTCAATAAGATTGTTGATTATTTTTAAATTGATTAGTTTTTAGACAAACGCTATAGCCTGCTGTAGTGTATGTAGTTGTTGGTTATAGTGTCAGATTTGGCGTATCTTTGATTGAAGATAAGCGGACAACACCGATATTTTTCAACTGGAATTGGTGCTTGTCTGCAAGGAAGTGGCAAAGGGGATATATTCACCATAATGTACCTCGCCAAGCAGTCGCATATATTTTTAAATAAGATTGTTGATTGTTTTAAATTGATGAGTATGTAGACAACCGCTATAGCCAGCTGTAGTGTATGTAGTTGATGGTTATAGTGTCGAATTTGGCATATCGTTGATTGTAGATAAGCCGACAATAAGGATATTTCTTAACTTGAGTTAGTGCTTGTCTGCAAGGAAGTTGCAAAGGGGATATATTCGCCATAATGTACCTCGCCAAGCAGTCGCATACATTTTTCAATAAGATTGTTGATTGTTTTAAAGCGTGCCTCTCAGGAATTGAAGCGCACGGACGTAGTCTTGAGGATGCCGAGACCACCGCTGTTATGGTGCCGAGCCCTTCAGTGTGCAGTAGTGGGGTTCTGGGACGATCGGTACAGTCTTCTCTACGGAAAGCTTTTATCTAGTTGATGAGTATAGTATCGATAATTTGGCATATCTTTGATTGTAGATAAGCGGACAACAAGGATATTTTTCAACTGCAGTTAGTGCTGTTCTGAAAAGTAGTTGCAGAGGAGACATATTTTCCATAATGTACCTCGCCAAGCAGTCGCATACATTTTTCAATAAGATTGTTGATTATTTTTAAATTGATTAGTTTGTAGACAAACGCTATAGCCAGCTGTAGTGTATGTAGTTGTTGGTTATAGTGTCGGATTTGGCATATCTTTGATTGAAGATAAGCGGACAACAAGGATAATTTTCAACTTGAGTTAGTGCTTGTCTGCAAGGAAGTTGCAAAGGGGATATATTCGCCGTAATGTACCTCGCCAAGCAGTCGCATATATTTTTAAATAAGATTGTTGATTGTTTTAAATTGATGAGTATGTAGACAAACGCTATAGCCAGCTGTAGTGTATGTAGTTGATGGTTATAGTGTCGGATTTGGCATATCGTTGATTGTAGATAAGCCGACAACAAGGATATTTCTTAACTTGAGTTAGTGCTTGTCTGCAAGGAAGTTGCAAAGGGGATATATTCGCCATAATGTACCTCGCCAAGCAGTCGCATACATTTTTCAATAAAATTGTTGATTATTTTAAAGCGTGCCTCTCAGCAATTGAAGCGCACGGATGTAGTCTTGAGGATGCCGAGACCATCGCTGTTATGGTGCCGAGTCCTTCAGTGTGCAATAGTGGGGTTCTGGGACGATCGGTACAGTCTTCTCTACGGAAAGCTTTTATCTAGTTGATGAGTATAGTATCGATAATTAGGCATATCTTTGACTGTAGATAAGCGGACAACAAGGATATTTTTCAACTGGAGTTAGTGCTGTTCTGAAAAGTATTTGCAGAGGAGACATAATTTCCATAATGTACCTCGCCAAGCAGTCGCATACATTTTTCAATAAGATTGTTGATTATTTTTAAATTGATTAGTTTGTAGACAAACGCTATAGCTAGCTGTAGTATATGTAGTTGTTGGTTATAGTGTCGGATTTGGCATATATTTGATTGAAGATAAGCGGACAACAAGGATAATTTTCAACTTGAGTTAGTGCTTGTCTGCAAGGAAGTTGCAAAGGGGATATATTCGCCGTAATGTACCTCGCCAAGCAGTCGCATACATTTTTTCAACTGGAGTTAGTGCTGTTCTGAAAAGTAGTTGCAGAGGAGCCATATTTTCCATAATGTACCTCGCCAAGCAGTCGCATACATTTTTCAATAAGATTGTTGATTATTTTTAAATTGATTAGTTTTTAGACAAACGCTATAGCCTGCTGTAGTGTATGTAGTTGTTGGTTATAGTGTCAGATTTGGCGTATCTTTGATTGAAGATAAGCGGACAACACCGATATTTTTCAACTGGAATTGGTGCTTGTCTGCAAGGAAGTGGCAAAGGGGATATATTCACCATAATGTACCTCGCCAAGCAGTCGCATATATTTTTAAATAAGATTGTTGATTGTTTTAAATTGATGAGTATGTAGACAACCGCTATAGCCAGCTGTAGTGTGTGTAGTTGTTGGTTATAGTGTCGGATTTGGCATATCTTTGAATGAAGATAAGCGGACAACAAGGATATTTTTCAACTGGAATTAGTGCTTGTCTGCAAGGAAGTTGCAAAGGGGATATATTCGCCATAATGTACCTCGCCAAGCAGTCGCATACATTTTTAAATAAGATTGTTGAATGTTTTAAATTGATGAGTATGTAGACAAACGCTATAGCCAGCTGTAGTGTATGTAGTTGATGGTTATAGTGTCGGATTTGGCATATCTATGATTATAGATAAGCGGACAACAAGGATATTTTTCAACTTGTGTTAGTGCTTGTCTGCATGGAAGTTGCAAAGGGGATATATTCGCCATAATGTACCTCGCCAAGCAGTCGCATACATTTTTCAATAAAATTGTTGATTATTTTAAAGCGTGCCTCTCAGCAATTGAAGCGCACGGATGTAGTCTTCAGGATGCCGAGACCATCGCTGTTATGGTGCCGAGTCCTTCAGTGTGCAATAGTGGGGTTCTGGGACGATCGGTACAGTCTTCTCTACGGAAAGCTTTTATCTAGTTGATGAGTATAGTATCGATAATTAGGCATAGCTTTGATTGTAGATAAGCGGACAACAAGGATATTTTTCAACTGAAATTAGTGCTGTTCTGAAAAGTAATTGCAGAGGAGACATATTTTCGATAATGTACCTCGCCAAGCAGTCGCATACATTTTTCAATAAGATTGTTGATTATTTTTAAATTGATTAGTTTGTAGACAAACGCTATAGAATGCTGTAGTGTATGTAGTTGATGGTTATAGTGTCGGGTTTGGAATATTTTTTTTATAGATAAGCGGACAACACCGATATTTTTCAACTGGAATTGGTGCTTGTCTGCAAGGAAGTTTCAAAGGGGATATATTCGCCATAATGTACCTCGCCAAGCAGTCGCATATATTTTTAAATAAGATTGTTGATTGTTTTAAATTGATGAGTATGTAGACAAACGCTATAGCCAGCTGTAGTGTATGTAGTTGATGGTTATAGTGTCGGATTTGGCATATCTTTGATTGAAGATAAGCGGACAACAAGGATATTTTTCAACTGGAATTAGTGCTTGTCTGCATGGAAGTTGCAAAGGGGATAAATTCGCCATAATGTACCTCGCCAAGCAGTCGCATATATTTTTAAATAAGATTGTTGATTGTTTTAAATTGATGAGTATGTAGACAACCGCTATAGCCAGCTGTGGTGTATGTAGTTGAGGGAGGTCCTCAACCCCGAGGACGTCCGGATTTCCAGACCGGTTAAAACCGCAGAGGTGCGGATTGCCGGCCTGGACGAGTCCGTGACTCCTGAGGAGGTGGTAGCGGCCGTTGCCCGAAGCGGAGAGTGTCCGCCGGATAAGGTGCGGGCCGGCAATATTCGCACCGACGCCACTGGACTCGGCGCGGTCTGGGTTCGGTGCCCTGTGGCGTCGGCGAATAAGATCGCCGCAAATGGCAGATTGCTGGTGGGCTGGGTTGCAGCGAGGGTAAAACTCCTGCAGCCCCGGGCTTTGCGGTGCTTCCGGTGCCTGGAGAAGGGGCACGTCCGGGCCAAGTGCACCGCCGAGGTTGACCGTAGCGATCTTTGCTATCGCTGCGGTCAGCCCGGCCACAAGGCGGCCCAGTGTTCCGCGGCGCTCAACTGCAGCTTGTGTTCGGCTGCGGGGAGGCCAGCGGGACACAAAGTGGGCGGAGGAGCCTGTAGCGTGCCTGCCAGCAAGGCCAAGAAGAAAAAGAAGAGGGGCTCTAAGACTGCCGGGGAAACCTCGCCTCCTCCGCAGGCTAACAGCTCCGCGGCCGACTCCCGGCCCAGGACCGTTGCCGAGGGAATGGAGTGTCAATAATGGCACAACTCCGTTTCCTCCAGGGCAACATCAACCACTGCGCCAGAGCTCAGGACCTCTTGTTCCAGAGCATGGCGCAGTGGTCGATCCAAGTGGCTGTGGTCGCCGGGCCGTATTTCATCCCCGCCCGTGACGACTGGCTGGGATGCGTTGACGGTTCGGTGGCCATTATTGGCGGGACTCTGATCGACCCGTCTCGGGGCCGCGGCTGGGTTGCTGCGGTCTCGGGCGGCATCGTCATCGTGGGGGCGTATTTCTCCCCCAACAAGAGTCTCGCCGACTTCGAGGGGTTCCTTGTCGAGTTGGGCGCCGTCGTAGGCCGCTATCACCCTCGTCCCGTTCTAGTGCTCGGGGATCTCAACGCCAAGTCATCGGCGTGGGGATCTCCGGTCACGGACCCTCGGGGCGAGGTGCTGGCGGAGTGGGTGGTGACGACCGGTCTGGTCGTCCTGAATCGGGGCTCTGTATACACGTGCGTGCGGCAGAGGGGCGGGTCGATAGTAGACGTTGCTTTCGCTAGCCCCTCTGTCGCCAGCCGTGTCCATGATTGGCGTGTCGCCGTGGAGGCGGAGACGCTGTCGGACCATCGGTATATCCGGTTCGACGTCTCCGCCCAGACCGCGAGCGGCCGCCATCCAAGAGCCCCGATTAACGACGGCCCGCGCTGGGCGCTGAAGCGCCTCGACAGGGAACTACTCGAGGAAGCTGCCCTAGTCCAGTCCTGGATTTGGGAGTCGGCGACGGACGGCCCCGTCGACGTCGAAGCGGAGGCGCTGCGGTTTCGCGGGGCGATGACGCAGATCTGCGACGCGTCCATGCCCCGCGTCCGCCAACAGTCCGCAAGGCGCAACGTGTACTGGTGGAGCGACCACCTTGCGCGGTTGCGCGTCGAGTGCGTTGCGGCTCGCCGCCAGTACACGCGCTACCGGAGACGACGTCGACGGGATCCCGTCGAGGAAGCCGCGCGGTATGGGGTGTACCGCGCGGCCCAGGAGACTCTGTGGCTGGCCATCGGCGACTCTAAGTCGCGGGCCAGGGAAGAGCTGCTGGGGTCCCTAGATCGGGACCCGTGGGGGCGCCCCTACCGTTGGGTACGGGGCAAGTTGCGTCCTTGGGCGCCCCCACTGGTGCAAAGTATGCAACCCCAGCTGCTAGAGGCGGTGGTATCCACCCTCTTCCCTGAGCGGGCGGGACATGTTCCCCCGGCGATGGTCTCACCCTCAGCCACAGACTCTCCAGAAGAGGAGGGCACCGATGTCCCCGAGGTGACGCAAGCAGAGACGGGAGCGGCCGTGTCGCGGCTCCGGGCCAAGAATAAAGCGCCCGGACCCGACGGAGTTCCTGGCCGAGCTCTCGTCCTGGCTCTGAAGGAGCTAGAGCCCCAGCTGAGGGGGCTCTTCACGGCATGCTTCGGGCAGGGTCAGTTTCCCAGTGTGTGGAAGGAGGGGAAGCTGGTCCTGCTCAGGAAGGAGGGGCGCCCCGCGGACTCGCCGTCCGCGTATCGGCCCATAGTGCTGCTCGACGAGGCGGGCAAACTTTTTGAGCGTATAATCGCAGATCGCCTCGTCGGCCACTTGTGCGGAGACGGGCCGAACCTGGACGACAACCAGTTCGGTTTTCGTCGGGGGCGCTCCACCATAGACGCAATCATGCGCGTGAGAGCCCTGGCGGAGGATACGGTATCCCGGGGTGGGGTGGTGTTGGCGGTGTCTTTAGACATTTCCAACGCCTTCAACACCCTACCCTGGAGCTGTATTAGGGAGGCCCTGAAATACCATCGGGTGCCTCCCTACCTCCGCCGCATAGTAGGGGCTTATCTGGAGGATAGATGCGTCATCTATCGGGGACGTGACGGTGCCGGTCGGCACCAAATGTCGTGCGGTGTTCCACAGGGATCGGTCTTGGGGCCGCTCCTGTGGAATATCGGCTACGACTGGGTGCTGAGAGGCGAGCTCCCGTCGGGCGCCGACTTGACGTGTTATGCGGACGACACGCTTGTCACTGCCCGGGGGAGCTCGCACAGGGAAGCGACGTTGATAGCCACGGCTGCGGTGTCACAGGTGGTGACCCGCATCCGGCGCCTGGGCCTGGAGGTGGCCCTTGACAAGTCGGAGGCCATGGTTTTCCATGGCCCCCGGCGTGCGCCGGCGCCGGGATCACATATCGTGGTCAGTGGTGCCCGGATAGCTGTCGAGTCCACCATGAAGTATCTGGGATTGGTGCTCGACAGCCGATGGGAATTCGGACCCCACTTCCGGCGGCTGGCGCCCAAGCTGATGGGTGCAGCAGGCGCGCTGTCAACGTTGCTTCCCAACATGGGGGGCCCGAGCGCCGCCTGTAGGCGGTTATACGTGGGAATCGTGCGGTCCATGGCCCTGTATGGGGCCCCTGTGTGGGCGATGGACCTGACGGCCGGAACACTCGCCATTCTGCGCAAGCCGCAGAGGGCGATGGCCGTCAGGGTCGTCCGCGGGTATCGCACGATTTCCTACGAGGCGGCTTGCGTCCTGGCCGGATCCCCGCCCTGGGACCTAGAGGCGAAAGTACTCGCGTCATTATACCGATGGCGTGAGGAAGAGCGGACACGGGGCTCCAGTCCGGCGCAGCGGCAGATCGAGCTGCGCCGAGAGGAGCTCCGTCAGGTCCTGGTGGCGGACTGGCGGCAGAGGCTTATGCGCCCTACCGCCGGCCTCGCTACCGTCGAGGCGATCCGGCCAGTACTCGACGACTGGCTCGGGAGAAGGCACGGCTCCCTGTCGTTCAGGGTGACGCAGGTGCTGTCGGGGCACGGCTGCTTCGGCAAGTACCTGTGTCGCCTAGGCAGGGAGCCGGACGCTCGGTGCCACCACTGCGTCCAATGCGGGGAGGATACGGCGCAGCACACGCTCTCCGAGTGTATAGCTTGGGAGGAGCAGCGCCGTGTCCTCACAAATGAAGTAGGAGGCGACCTGACGCTGCCGGCAGTAGTGCGGAGGATGGCCGGCAGCGCAGAGTCGTGGGACGCGGTGGTGTCCTTCTGCGAGGACGTGATGTCGCAGAAGGAAGCTGCGGAACGGGAGAGGGAGATCTCAACTCCCTTCCCGGGCCGCAGAAGACGCACCGGGCGCCGAAGAAGGGCGGATAACGCCCTCTTCCGCCCCCCATGAATGGGTCCAGGGGCGAGGGACATGGGGAAGTCCCCGCCCCCTATTCGATGGACCCTGCGGCGGTGGCGCGCGCGAGTGTCAGCGTGCGCCTCTGAGGCGATGCACGGGGTAGCTTAACACCCCACTACCCCGTGCCGGAGACGAGGCCCGGACAGATCGGGCCAGGACGAGAGTGTGGGGCTGCGGAAGAATTTAGACTCCCGCGGCCCCACGCGCGCTCGTGATAGAAGAGACACCGGGGTGGTTTTAGTCAGTAAAAGTCTGACAGACCCCGTCGCCCATCCTAAGGCGGCGGACATCCTATGAGGATTTCCACCCCGAAAAAAAAAAAAAAAAAAGCTGTGGTGTATGTAGTTGATGGTTATAGTGTCGAATTTGGCATATCGTTGATTGTAGATAAGCCGACAATAAGGATATTTCTTAACTTGAGTTAGTGCTTGTCTGAAAGGAAGTTGCAAAGGGGATATATTCGCCATAATGTACCTCGCCAAGCAGTCGCATACATTTTTCAATAAGATTGTTGATTGTTTTAAAGCGTGCCTCTCAGGAATTGAAGCGCACGGACGTAGTCTTGAGGATGCCGAGACCACCGCTGTTATGGTGCCGAGCCCATCTGTGTGCAGTAGTGGAGTTTTGGGACGATCGGTACAGTCTTCTCTACGGAAAGCTTTTATCTAGTTGATGAGTATAGTATCGATAATTTGGCATATCTTTGATTGTAGATAAGCGGACAACAAGGATATTTTTCAACTGCAGTTAGTGCTGTTCTGAAAAGTAGTTGCAGAGGAGACATATTTTCCATAATGTACCTCGCCAAGCAGTCGTATACATTTTTCAATAAGATTGTTGATTGTTTTAAATTGATTCATTTGTAGACAAACGCTATAGCCAGCTGTAGTGTATGTAGTTGTTGGTTATAGTGTCGGATTTGGCATATCTTTGATTGAAGATAAGCGGACAACAAGGATATTTTTCAACTGGAATTAGTGCTTGTCTGCAAGGAAGTTGCAAAGGGGATATATTCGCCATAATGTACCTCGCCAAGCAGTCGCATACATTTTTAAATAAGATTGTTGAATGTTTTAAATTGATGAGTATGAAGACAAACGCTATAGCCAGCTGTAATGTATGTAGTTGATGGTTATAGTGTCGGATTTGGCATATCTATGATTATAGGTAAGCGGACAACAAGGATATTTTTCAACTTGAGTTAGTGCTTGTCTGCATGGAAGTTGCAAAGGGGATATATTCGCCATAATGTACCTCGCCAAGCAGTCGCATACATTTTTTAATAAAATTGTTGATTATTTTAAAGCGTGCCTCTCAGCAATTGAAGCGCACAGATGTAGTCTTGAGGATGCCGAGACCATCGCTGTTATGGTGCCGAGTCCTTCAGTGTGCAATAGTGGGGTTCTGGGACGATCGGTACAGTCTTCTCTACGGAAAGCTTTTATCTAGTTGATGAGTATAGTATCGATAATTAGGCATATCTTTGACTGTAGATAAGCGGACAACAAGGATATTTTTCAACTGGAGTTAGTGCTGTTCTGAAAAGTATTTGCAGAGGAGACATAATTTCCATAATGTACCTCGCCAAGCAGTCGCATACATTTTTCAATAAGATTGTTGATTATTTTTAAATTGATTAGTTTGTAGACAAACGCTATAGCTAGCTGTAGTATATGTAGTTGTTGGTTATAGTGTCGGATTTGGCATATATTTGATTGAAGATAAGCGGACAACAAGGATAATTTTCAACTTGAGTTAGTGCTTGTCTGCAAGGAAGTTGCAAAGGGGATATATTCGCCGTAATGTACCTCGCCAAGCAGTCGCATACATTTTTTCAACTGGAGTTAGTGCTATTCTGAAAAGTAGTTGCAGAGGAGCCATATTTTCCATAATGTACCTCGCCAAGCAGTCGCATACATTTTTCAATAAGATTGTTGATTATTTTTAAATTGATTAGTTTTTAGACAAACGCTATAGCCTGCTGTAGTGTATGTAGTTGTTGGTTATAGTGTCAGATTTGGCGTATCTTTGATTGAAGATAAGCGGACAACACCGATATTTTTCAACTGGAATTGGTGCTTGTCTGCAAGGAAGTGGCAAAGGGGATATATTCACCATAATGTACCTCGCCAAGCAGTCGCATATATTTTTAAATAAGATTGTTGATTGTTTTAAATTGATGAGTATGTAGACAACCGCTATAGCCAGCTGTGGTGTATGTATTTGATGGTTATAGTGTCGAATTTGGCATATCGTTGATTGTAGATAAGCCGACAACAAGGATATTTCTTAACTTGAGTTAGTGCTTGTCTGCAAGGAAGTTGCAAAGGGGATATATTCGCCGTAATGTACCTCGCCAAGCAGTCGCATACATTTTTCAATAAGATTGTTGATTGTTTTAAAGCGTGCCTCTCAGCAATTGAAGCGCACGGACGTAGTCTTGAGGATGCCGAGACCATCGCTGTTATGGTGCCGAGCCCTTCAGTGTGCAGTAGTGGGGTTCTGGGACGATCGGTACAGTCTTCTCTACGGAAAGCTTTTATCTAGTTGATGAGTATAGTATCGATAATTTGGCATATCTTTGATTGTAGACAAGCGGACAACAAGGATATTTTTCAACTGCAGTTAGTGCTGTTCTGAAAAGTAGTTGCAGAGGAGACATATTTTCCATAATGTACCTCGCCAAGCAGTCGCATACATTTTTCAATAAGATTGTTGATTATTTTTAAATTGATTAGTTTGTAGACAAACGCTATAGCCTGCTGTAGTGTATGTAGTTGTTGGTTATAGTGTCGGATTTGGCGTATCTTTGATTGAAGATAAGCGGACAACACCGATATTTTTCAACTGGAATTGGGGCTTGTCTGCAAGGAAGTTGCAAAGGGGATATATTCGCCATAATGTACCTCGCCAAGCAGTCGCATATATTTTTAAATAAGATTGTTGATTGTTTTAAATTGATGAGTATGTAGACAACCGCTATAGCCAGCTGTAGTGTGTGTAGTTTTTGGTTATAGTGTCGGATTTGGCATATCTTTGATTGAAGATAAGCGGAAAACAAGGATATTTTTCAACTGGAATTAGTGCTTGTCTGCAAGGAAGTTGCAAAGGGGATATATTCGCCATAATGTACCTCGCCAAGCAGTCGCATACATTTTTCAATAAAATTGTTGATTATTTTAAAGCGTGCCTCTCAGCAATTGAAGCGCACGGACGTAGTCTTGAGGATGCCGAGACCATCGCTGTTATGGTGCCGAGCCCTTCAGTGTGCAATAGTGGGGTTCTGGGACGATCAATACAGTCTTCTCTACGGAAAGATTTTATCTAGTTGATGAGTATAGTATCGATAATTTGGCATATCTTTGATTGTAGATAAGCGGACAACAAGGATATTTTTCAACTGGAGTTAGTGCTGTTCTGAAAAGTAATTGCAGAGGAGACATATTTTCCATAATGTACCTCGCCAAGCAGTCGCATACATTTTTCAATAAAATCGTTGATTATTTTTAAATTGATTAGTTTGTAGACAAACGCTATAGCCTGCTGTAGTGTATGTAGTTGATGGTTATAGTGTCGGGTTTGGAATATTTTTTTTATAGATAAGCGGACAACACCGATATTTTTCAACTGGAATTGGTGCTTGTCTGCAAGGAAGTTGCAAAGGGGATATATTCGCCATAATGTACCTCGCCAAGCAGTCGCATATATTTTTAAATAAGATTGTTGATTGTTTTAAATTGATGAGTATGTAGACAAACGCTATAGCCAGCTGTAGTGTATGTATTTGATGGTTATAGTGTCGGATTTGGCATATATTTGATTGAAGATAAGCGGACAACAAGGATAATTTTCAACTTGAGTTAGTGCTTGTCTGCAAGGAAGTTGCAAAGGGGATATATTCGCCGTAATGTACCTCGCCAAGCAGTCGCATACATTTTTTCAACTGGAGTTAGTGCTATTCTGAAAAGTAGTTGCAGAGGAGCCATATTTTCCATAATGTACCTCGCCAAGCAGTCGCATACATTTTTCAATAAGATTGTTGATTATTTTTAAATTGATTAGTTTGTAGACAAACGCTATAGCCAGCTGTAGTGTATGTAGTTGTTGGTTATAGTGTCGGATTTGGCATATCTTTGATTGAAGATAAGCGGACAACAAGGATAATTTTCAACTTGAGTTAGTGCTTGTCTGCAAGGAAGTTGCAAAGGGGATATATTCGCCGTAATGTACCTCGCCAAGCAGTCGCATACATTTTTTCAACTGGATTTAGTGCTGTTCTGAAAAGTAGTTGCAGAGGAGACATATTTTCCATAATGTACCTCGCCAAGCAGTCGCATACATTTTTCAATAAGATTGTTGATTATTTTTAAATTGATTAGTTTGTAGACAAACGCTATAGCCTGCTGTAGTGTATGTAGTTGTTGGTTATAGTGTCGGATTTGGCAGATCTTTGATTGAAGATAAGCGGACAATACCGATATTTTTCAACTGGGATTGGTGCTTGTCTGCAAGGAAGTTGCAAAGGGGATATATTCGCCATAATGTACCTCGCCAAGCAGTCGCATATATTTTTAAATAAGATTGTTGATTGTTTTAAATTGATGAGTATGTAGACAAACGCTATAGCCAGCTGTAGTGTATGTATTTGATGGTTATAGTGTCGGATTTGGCATATATTTTATTGAAGATAAGCGGACAACAAGGATAATTTTCAACTTGAGTTAGTGCTTGTCTGCAAGGAAGTTGCAAAGGGGATATATTCGCCGTAATGTACCTCGCCAAGCAGTCGCATACATTTTTTCAACTGGAGTTAGTGCTGTTCTGAAAAGTAGTTGCAGAGGAGACATATTTTCCATAATGTACCTCGCCAAGCAGTCGCATACATTTTTCAATAAGATTGTTGATTATTTTTAAATTGATTAGTTTGTAGACAAACGCTATAGCCTGCTGTAGTGTATGTAGTTGATGGTTATAGTGTCGGGTTTGGAATATTTTTTTTATAGATAAGCGGACAACATCGATATTTTTCAACTGGAATTGGTGCTTGTCTGCAAGGAAGTTGCAAAGGGGATATATTCGCCATAATGTACCGCCAAGCAGTCGCATATATTTTAAATAAGATTGTTGATTGTTTTTAAATTGATGAGTGGCGTAGACAAACGCTATAGCCAGCTGTAGTGTATGTATTTGATGGTTTATAGTGTCGGACGGCATATATTTTTATTGAAGATAAGGGACAACAAGGATAATTTTTCAACTTGAGTTAGTGCTTGTCTGCAAGGAAGTTGCAAAGGATATATCTGCCGTAATGTACCTCGCCAAGCAGTCGCATTACATTTTTCAACTGGAGTTAGTGCTGTTCTGAAAAGTATTTGCAGAGGAGACATATTTTCCATAATGTACCTCGCCAAGCAGTCGCATACATTTTTCAATAAGATTGTTGATTATTTTTAAATTGATTAGTTTGTAGACAAACGCTATAGCCAGCTGTAGTATATGTAGTTGTTGGTTATAGTGTCGGATTTGGCATATATTTGATTGAAGATAAGCGGCCAACAAGGATAATTTTCAACTTGAGTTAGTGCTTGTCTGCAAGGAAGTTGCAAAGGGGATATATTCGCCGTAATGTACCTCGCCAAGCAGTCGCATACATTTTTTCAACTGGAGTTAGTGCTGTTCTGAAAAGTAGTTGCAGAGGAGACATATTTTCCATAATGTACCTCGCCAAGCAGTCGCATACATTTTTCAATAAGATTGTTGATTATTTTTAAATTGATGAGTTTGTAGACAAACGCTATAGCCAGCTGTAGTGTATGTAGTTGTTGGTTATAGTGTCGGATTTGGCATATCTTTGATTGAAGATAAGCGGACAACACCGATATTTTTCAACTGGAATTGGTGCTTGTCTGCAAGGAAGTTGCAAAGGGGATATATTCGACATAATGTACCTCGCCAAGCAGTTGCATATATTTTTAAATAAGATTGTTGATTGTTTTAAATTGATGAGTATGTAGACAACCGCTATAGCCAGCTGTAGTGTATGTAGTTGATGGTTATAGTGTCGGATTTGGCATATCGTTGATTGTAGATAAGCCGACAATAAGGATATTTCTTAACTTGAGTTAGTGCTTGTCTGCAAGGAAGTTGCAAAGGGGATATATTCGCCATAATGTACCTCGCCAAGCAGTCGCATACATTTTTCAATAAGATTGTTGATTGTTTTAAAGCGTGCCTCTCAGGAATTGAAGCGCACGGACCTAGTCTTGAGGATGCCGAGACCACCGCTGTTATGGTGCCGAGCCCTTCAGTGTGCAGTAGTGGGGTTCTGGGACGATCGGTACAGTCTTCCCTACGGAAAGCTTTTATCTGGTTGATGAGTATAGTATCGATAATTTGGCATATCTTTGATTGTAGATAAGCGGACAACACCGATATTTTTCAACTGGAATTGGTGCTTGTCTGCAAGGAAGTTGCAAAGGGGATATATTCGCCATAATGTACCTCGCCAAGCAGTCGCATATATTTTTAAATAAGATTGTTGATTGTTTTAAATTGATTCGTTTGTAGACAAACGCTATAGCCAGCTGTAGTGTATGTAGTTGATGGTTATAGTGTCGGATTTGGCATATATTTGATTACAGATAAGCGGACAACATCGATATTTTTCAACTGGAATTGGTGCTTGTCTGCAAGGAAGTTGCAAAGGGGATATATTCGCCATAATGTACCTCGCCAAGCAGTCGCATACATTTTTAAATAAGATTGTTGAATGTTTTAAATTGATGAGTATGTAGACAAACGCTATAGCCAGCTGTAGTGTATGTAGTTGTTGGTTATAGTGTCGGATTTGGCATATCTTTGATTGAAGATAAGATGACAACAAGGATATTTTTCAACTGGAATTAGTGCTTGTCTGCAAGGAAGTTGCAATGGGGATATATTCGCCATAATGTACCTCGCCAAGCAGTCGCATACATTTTTCAATAAGATTGTTGATTGTTTTAAAGCGTGCCTCTCAGGAATTGAAGCGCACGGACGTAGTCTTGAGGATGCCGAGACCACCGCTGTTATGGTGCCGAGCCCATCAGTGTGCAGTAGTGGGGTTCTGGGACGATCGGTACCGTCTTCTCTACGGAAAGCTTTTATCTAGTTGATGAGTATAGTATCGATAATTTGGCATATCTTTGATTGTAGATAAGCGGACAACAAGGATATTTTTCAACTGCAGTTAGTGCTGTTCTGAAAAGTAGTTGCAGAGGAGACATATTTTCCATAATGTACCTCGCCAAGCAGTCGTATACATTTTTCAATAAGATTGTTGATTGTTTTAAATTGATTCATTTGTAGACAAACGCTATAGCCTGCTGTATTGTATGTAGTTGTTGGTTATAGTGTCGGATTTGGCGTATCTTTGATTGAAGATAAGCGGACAACACCGATATTTTTCAACTGGAATTGGTGCTTGTCTGCAAGGAAGTTGCAAAGGGGATATATTCGCCATAATGTACCTCGCCAAGCAGTCGCATATATTTTTAAATAAGATTGTTGATTGTTTTAAATTGATTCGTTTGTAGACAAACGCTATAGCCAACTGTAGTGTATGTAGTTGATGGTTATAGTGTCGGATTTGGCTTATCGTTGATTGTAGATAAGCGGACAACAAGGATATTTTTTAACTTGAGTTGGTGCTTGTCTGCAAGGAAGTCGCAAATGGGATATATTCGCCATAATGTACCTCGCCAAGCAGTCGCATACATTTTTCAATAAGATTGTTGATTGTTTTAAAGCGTGCCTCTCAGCAATTGAAGCGCACGGACGTAGTCTTGAGGATGCCGAGACCATCGCTGTTATGGTGCCGAGCCCTTCAGTGTGCAATAGTGGGGTTCTGGGACGATATGTAGAGTCTTCTCTAAGGAAAGCTTTTATCTAGTTGATGAGTATAGTGTCAATGATTTGGCATATCTTTGATTGTAGATAAGCGGACAACAAGGATATTTTTCAACTGGAGTTAGTGCTTGTCTGCAAGGAATTTGCAAAGGGGATATATTGGCCATAATGTACCTCGCCAAGCAGTCGCATACATTTTTCAATAAGATTGTTGATTGTTTTAAAGCGTGCCTCTCAGCAATTGAAGCGCACGGACGTAGTCTTGAGGATGCCGAGAACATCGCTGTTATGGTGCCGAGTCCTTCAGTGTGCAATAGTGGGGTGCTGGGACGATCGGTACAGTCTTCTCTAAGGAAAGCTTTTATCTAGTTGATGAGTATAGTGTCAATGATTTGGCATATCGTTCATTGTAGACAAGCGGACAACAAGGATATTTTTCAACTGGGGTTAGTGCTTGTCTGCAAGGAATTTGCAAAGGGGATATATTGGCCATAATGTACCTCGCCAAGCAGTCGCATACATTTTTCAATAAGATTGTTGATTGTTTTAAAGCGTGCCTCTCAGCAATTGAAGCGCACGGACGTATTGTTGAGGATGCCGAACCAATCGCTGTTATGGTGCCGAGCCCTTCAGTGTGCAGTAGGGGGGTTCTGGGACCATAGGTAAAGTCTTGTCTACGGAAAGCTTTTATGTGGTTGATAAGTTTAGTGTCGATGATTTGGCATACTTTTGATTGTAGATAAGCGGAAAACAAGGATATTTTTCAACTGGAGTTAGTGCTGTTCTGAAAAGTATTTGCAGAGGAAACATATTTTCCATAATGTACCTCGCCAAGCAGTCGCATACATTTTTCAATAAGATTGTTGATTGTTTTAAATTGATTAGTTTGTAGACAAACGCTATAGCCAGCTGTAGTGTATGTAGTTGATGGTTAAAGTGTCTGATTTGGCATATCTTTGATTGTAGAAAAGCGGACAACAAGGATATTTTTCAACTTGAGTTAGTGCTTGTCTGCAAGGAAGTTGCAAAGGGGATATATTCGCCGTAATGTACCTCGCCAAGCAGTCGCATACATTTTTTCAACTGGAGTTAGTGCTGTTCTGAAAAGTAATTGCAGAGGAGACATATTTTCCATAATGTACCTCGCCAAGCAGTCGCATACATTTTTAAATAAGATTGTTGAATGTTTTAAATTGATGAGTATGTAGACAAACGCTATAGCCAGCTGTAGTGTATGTAGTTGATGGTTATAGTGTCGGATTTGGCATATCGTTGATTGTAGATAAGCCGACAACAAGGATATTTCTTAACTTGAGTTAGTGCTTGTCTGCAAGGAAGTTGCAAAAGGGATATATTCGCCATAATGTACCTCGCCAAGCAGTCGCATACATTTTTCAATAAGATTGTTGATTGTTTTAAAGCGTGCCTTCTCAGCAATTGGAAGCGCACGACGTAGTCTTGAGGATGCCGAGACCATCGCTGTTATGGTGCCGAGCCCTTCAGTGTGCACAGTGGGGCGTTCTGGGACGATCGGTACAGTCTTCTACGGAAAGCTTTTATCTAGTTGATGAGCATAGTAATGATACTGGCATATCTTTGATTGTAGATAAGGACAACAAGGATATTTTCAACCGCAGTTAGTATTGTTCCAAGTAGTTGCAGAGGAGACATATTTTCCATAATGTACCTCGCCGTTGTGTCGCATACATTTTCAAATAAGATTGTTGATTATTTTAAATTGATTAGTTTGTAGACAAACGCCATAGCCTGCTGTAGTGTATGTAGCGATTGCTAAGTAGTGTCGGGTTTGAAATATTTTTTTATAGATAAGCGGACAACAAGAATATTTTTCAACAGGAGTTAGTGCTGTTCTGAAAAGTAGTTGCAGAGGAGACATATTTTCTATAATGTACCTCGCCAAGCAGTCGCATACATTTTTCAATAAGATTGTTGATTGTTTTAAATTGATTAGTTTGTAGACAAACGCTATAGCCAGCTGTAGTGTATGTAGTTGATGGTTATAGTGTCGGATTTGGCATATCGTTGATTGTAGATAAGCGGACAATAAGGATATTTTTTAATTTGAGTTCGTGCTTGTCTGCAAGGAAGTCGCAAAGGGGATATATTGGCCATAATGTACCTCGCCAAGCAGTCGCATACATTTTTCAATAAGATTGTTGATTGTTTTAAAGCGTGCCTCTCAGCAATTGAAGCGCACGGACGTAGTCTTGAGGATGCCGAGACCATCGCTGTTATGGTGCCGAGCCCTTCAGTGTGCAATATTGGGGTTCTGGGACGATCGGTACAGTCTTCTCTAAGGTAAGCTTTTATCTAGTTGATGAGTATAGTGTCAATGATTTGGCATATCTTTGATTGTAGATAAGCAGACCACAAGGATATTTTTCAACTGGAGTTAGTGCTGTTCTGAAAAGTAGTTGCAGAGGAGACATATTTTCCATAATGTACCTCACCAAGCAGTCGCATACATTTTTCAATAAGATTGTTGATTATTTTTAAATTGATTAGTTTGTAGACAAACGCTATAGTCTGCTGTAGTGTATGTAGTTGATGGTTATAGTGTCGGGTTTGGCATATTTTTTTTATAGATAAGCGGACAACACCGATATTTTTCAACTGGAATTAGTGCTTGTCTGCAAGGAAGTTGCAAAGGGGATATATTCGCCATAATGTACCTCGCCAAGCAGTCGCATATATTTTTAAATAAGATTGTTGATTGTTTTAAATTGATGATTATGTAGACAACCGCTATAGCCTGCTGTAGTGTATGTAGTTGATGGTTATAGTGTCGGGTTTGAAATATTTTTTTTATAGATAAGCGGACAACACCGATATTTTTCAACTGGAATTGGTGCTTGTCTGCAAGGAAGTTGCAAAGGGGATATATTCGCCATAATGTACCTCGCCAAGCAGTCGCATATATTTTTAAATAAGATTGTTGATTGTTTTAAATTGATGAGTATGTAGACAAACGCTATAGCCAGCTGTAGTGTATGTATTTGATGGTTATAGTGTCGGATTTGGCATATATTTGATTGAAGATAAGCGGACAACAAGGATAATTTTCAACTTGAGTTAGTGCTTGTCTGCAAGGAAGTTGCAAAGGGGATATATTCGCCGTAATGTACCTCGCCAAGCAGTCGCATACATTTTTTCAACTGGAGTTAGTGCTGTTCTGAAAAGTAGTTGCAGAGGAGACATATTTTCCATAATGTACCTCGCCAAGCAGTCGCATACATTTTTCAATAAGATTGTTGATTATTTTTAAATTGATTAGTTTGTAGACAAACGCTATAGCCAGCTGTAGTGTGTGTAGTTGTTGGTTATAGTGTCGGATTTGGCATATCTTTGATTGAAGATAAGCGGACAACAAGGATATTTTTCAACTGGAATTAGTGCTTGTCTGCAAGGAAGTTGCAAAGGGGATATATTCGCCATAATGTACCTCGCCAAGCAGTCGCATACATTTTTAAATAAGATTGTTGAATGTTTTAAATTGATGAGTATGTAGACAAACGCTATAGCCAGCTGTAGTGTATGTAGTTGATGGTTATAGTGTCGGATTTGGCATATCTATGATTATAGATAAGCGGACAACAAGGATATTTTTCAACTTGAGTTAGAGCTTGTCTGCGTGGAAGTTGCAAAGGGGATATATTCGCCATAATGTACCTCGCCAAGCAGTCGCATACATTTTTCAATAAAATTGTTGATTATTTTAAAGCGTGCCTCTCAGCAATTGAAGCGCACGGATGTAGTCTTGAGGATGCCGAGACCATCGCTGTTATGGTGCCGAGTCCTTCAGTGTGCAATAGTGGGGTTCTGGGACGATCGGTACAGTCTTCTCTACGGAAAGCTTTTATCTAGTTGATGAGTATAGTATCGATAATTAGGCATAGCTTTGATTGTAGATAAGCGGACTACAAGGATATTTTTCAACTGGAGTTAGTGCTGTTCTGAAAAGTAGTTGCAGAGGAGACATATTTTCCATAATGTACCTCGCCAAGCAGTCGCATACATATTTCAATAAGATTGTTGATTATTTTTAAATTGATTAGTTTGTAGACAAACGCTATGGCCAGCTGTAGTATATGTAGTTGTTGGTTATATTGTCGGATTTGGCATACATTTGATTGAAAATAAGCGGACAACAAGGATAATTTTCAACTTGAGTTAGTGCTTGTCTGCAAGGAAGTTGCAAAGGGGATATATTCGCCGTAATGTACCTCGCCAAGCAGTCGCATACATTTTTTCAACTGGAGTTAGTGCTGTTCTGAAAAGTAATTGCAGAGGAGACATATTTTCCATAATGTACCTCGCCAAGCAGTCGCATACATTTTTCAATAAGATCGTTGATTATTTTTAAATTGATTAGTTTGTAGACAAACGCTATAGCCTGCTGTAGTGTATGTAGTTGATGGTTATAGTGTCGGGTTTGGAATATTTTTTTTATAGATAAGCGGACAACACCGATATTTTTCAACTAGAATTGGTGCTTGTCTGCAAGGAAATTGCAAAGGGGATATATTCGCCATAATGTACCTCGCCAAGCAGTCGCATATATTTTTAAATAAGATTGTTGATTGTTTTAAATTGATGAGTATGTAGACAAACGCTATAGCCAGCTGTAGTGTATGTAGTTGATGGTTATAGTGTCGGATTTGGCATATATTTGATTGAAGATAAGCGGACAACAAGGATAATTTTCAACTTGAGTTAGTGCTTGTCTGCAAGGAAGTTGCAAAGGGGATATATTCGCCGTAATGTACCTCGCCAAGCAGTCGCATACATTTTTTCAACTGGAGTTAGTGCTGTTCTGAAAAGTAGTTGCAGAGGAGACATATTTTCCATAATTTACAATCAGCTGTAGAAGTCCATTCCCACCTTAAAGACTACTGTCGCCTGCGCTAAACCGGCCACGCACACTAACGCATTATTTTTATTATCGCAGTCTTCATCTTTCTTTAAAGTAATGCAAAATTTCGTTACTTCATTTGAAGTTAAGTTAGCGGCCGCACTTAACAATGGTCTATCATAAGCGAGCGATTGTGGGTTCGATCCTTACTAACGGCAAATCTTTTTGTTGTTTTATATAATTTAAAATTATGATAACTGATTTGTATTTTAAAATAAAAATGTTTGCAAATAATATTTAAACGAATAGGAAAATTTACTGAATATTTATACCAAAATAGGTTTTTATTATATGTTTTAGTTTACTATAGATGTAATATAATAAATAATATAATACAATATATTATAAAGTTATATATTATTCGGTATAGATATACTTATACTAATAAATGAAACAAACGTTGAAATGGCAGCATTGTAATATTTTATATAAAAGTAATCCTTGACAAACTTATGATATTATTATGGTAAAAATATAAAAAACATTTTTGGTTTTTAGATATGAAAGTTATAGTATTACATGTTATCATTAAAGAGGTTATAGCTTAATTATTCATTTTCTTAAAGAAAAGAGGATTGAAGCTTAACCTGAATATTATTACAATCATAAAATAATCTATACTTAGAACACAAAACAGTGCTTAATACATTTACAATTTTTTTGCGTGTATAGCATGCCATCCTGCAGTGCCTTTTTTCGGAGTTTGAAGGCATGAGATTATAATCTTCAAGCGCTTTCTTAGTTCAAAAGTAATCGAACTTATTTCTTATCGAATTCCGAAATTATTGTTTTTATAATTTACCAAAAGTAATTTGTATTGAAATTGCAAAAGGCGACTTCTGTTAGCCATTAAGCCAACCGAACATATTACTGTCACTTAGCTAAATTACTTTACGAGTTGGTTTAGAGTCCGTTATTACGATATATAATGACATATGTTTAAAACACTTTGTAGGACACTCCTGCACTGTGATTGTTATAAATTGTTTTTTTTTTTTTGTTTAGCTCGATAAGTCTCCACCAGTATCGCCAGTTTATTTTTAAACCACAAATGCAACCTCTCTTCTTCGCTAGATTCAAAGGTTTATTCAACGGTAAATATTGTTGTTTCGTTCCACTTGTCTCGACACCTAAGCCACCTTCGTCCTCCAACCTCTTGACTTTGGCTTACAGTAGTTCTCTAAAACAATAACAAATTTATTACACACTTTCAACAAGAGATTGGTTTGCACCTTACCCAAATAATAATAAAAACAACTTACACAAAAGCCGGTTTCATATTGATTAAAAAAGTAAAACTAATAACACGAACTCGTAACTATATGTTCACCAACCAACAACAGCTAAGTAATATTATTTGAGTTATTGTAGTTAATAATATTTATTGTAGGTAGTGGAATATTTTTTGTTCAGTTTGTTTCAAATCTACCGTCATCTTTTTATAATGACTCTAATATAGAAAAAATCTTAAAATGAAGTATCATCGTTAAGTTGCGGATCGGTATTTTTACATATTTTTGTTGTCAGCATTCATAACTCACCAATAAACATTTCAAAAATATTTTGTAAGTTATTAGATTTGAACTCGAACCACCTTGAACGCCAATCAAGACGAGAACCTCTAGGCTATTTAAACACTTACTGTGAGCGTTGAAATTGGTAAGTAGTACCTAACAATCATAAGCGGGCAGCAAGTTGTATAAGTGTGTATCAAACTTTATTATAGAAGAAGGTCGTAACTACAACTAGTATTGCTTGGCCATAGTTTTGTGAGATTGTAACTCGACTTTTGGTCTTGAATGTACCTCGCCAAGCAGTCGCATACATTTTTCAATAAGATTGTTGATTATTTTTAAATTGATTAGTTTGTAGACAAACGCTATAGCCAGCTGTAGTGTATGTAGTTGTTGGTTATAGTGTCGGATTTGGCATATCTTTGATTGAAGATAAGCGGAAAACAAGGATATTTTTCAACTGGAATTAGTGCTTGTCTGCAAGGAAGTTGCAAAGGGGATATATTCGCCATAATGTACCTCGCCAAGCAGTCGCATACATTTTTAAATAAGATTGTTGAATGTTTTAAATTGATGAGTATGTAGACAAACGCTATAGCCAGCTGTAGTGTATGTAGTTGATGGTTATAGTGTCGGATTTGGCATATCTTTGATTATAGATAAGCGGACAACAAGATATTTTTCAACTTGAGTTAGTGCTTGTCTGCATGGAAGTTGCAAAGGGGATATATTCGCCATAATGTACCTCGCCAAGCAGTCGCATACATTTTTCAATAAAATTGTTGATTATTTTAAAGCGTGCCTCTCAGCAATGGAAGCGCACGGATGTAGTCTTGAGGATGCCGAGACCATCGCTGTTATGGTGCCGAGTCCTTCAGTGTGCAATAGTGGGGTTCTGGGACGATCGGTACAGTCTTCTCTACGGAAAGCTTTTATCTAGTTGATGAGTATAGTATCGATAATTAGGCATAGCTTTGATTGTAGATAAGCGGACAACAAGGATATTTTTCAACTGGAGTTAGTGCTTGTCTGCATGGAAGTTGCAAAGGGGATATATTCGCCGTAATGTACCTCGCCAAGCAGTCGCATACATTTTTTCAACTGGAGTTAGTGCTGTTCTGAAAGTAGTTGCAGAGGAGACATATTTTCCATAATGTACCTCGCCAAGCAGTCGCATACATTTTTCAATAAGATTGTTGATTATTTTTAAATTGATTAGTTTGTAGACAAACGCTATAGCCTGCTGTAGTGTATGTAGTTGATGGTTATAGTGTCGGGTTTGGAATATTTTTTTTATAGATAAGCGGACAACATCGATATTTTTCAACTGGAATTGGTGCTTGTCTGCAAGGAAGTTGCAAAGGGGATATATTCGCCATAATGTACCTCGCCAAGCAGTCGCATATATTTTTAAATAAGATTGTTGATTGTTTTAAATTGATGAGTATGTAGACAAACGCTATAGCCAGCTGTAGTGTATGTAGTTGATGGTTATAGTGTCGGATTTGGCATATATTTGATTGAAGATAAGCGGACAACAAGGATAATTTTCAACTTGAGTTAGTGCTTGTCTGCAAGGAAGTTGCAAAGGGGATATATTCGCCGTAATGTACCTCGCCAAGCAGTCGCATACATTTTTTCAACTGGAGTTAGTGCTGTTCTGAAAAGTAGTTGCAGAGGAGACATATTTTCCATAATGTACCTCGCCAAGCAGTCGCATACATTTTTCAATAAGATTGTTGATTATTTTTAAATTGATTAGTTTGTAGACAAACGCTATAGCCAGCTGTAGTGTATGTAGTTGTTGGTTATAGTGTCGGATTTGGCATATCTTTGATTGAAGATAAGCGGACAACAAGGATATTTTTCAACTGGAATTAGTGCTTGTCTGCATGGAAGTTGCAAAGGGGATATATTCGCCATAATGTACCTCGCCAAGCAGTCGCATACATTTTTCAATAAAATTGTTGATTATTTTAAAGCGTGCCTCTCAGCAATTGAAGCGCACGGATGTAGTCTTGAGGATGCCGAGACCATCGCTGTTATGGTGCCGAGTCCTTCAGTGTGCAATAGTGGGGTTCTGGGACGATCGGTACAGTCTTCTCTACGGAAAGCTTTTATCTAGTTGATGAGTATAGTATCGATAATTAGGCATATCTTTGACTGTAGATAAGCGGACAACAAGGATATTTTTCAACTGGAGTTAGTGCTGTTCTGAAAAGTATTTGCAGAGGAGACATAATTTCCATAATGTACCTCGCCAAGCAGTCGCATACATTTTTCAATAAGATTGTTGATTATTTTTAAATTGATTAGTTTGTAGACAAACGCTATAGCTAGCTGTAGTATATGTAGTTGTTGGTTATAGTGTCGGATTTGGCATATATTTGATTGAAGATAAGCGGACAACAAGGATAATTTTCAACTTGAGTTAGTGCTTGTCTGCAAGGAAGTTGCAAAGGGGATATATTCGCCGTAATGTACCTCGCCAAGCAGTCGCATACATTTTTTCAACTGGA
Organism: Sesamia nonagrioides; assembly: GCA_017933935.1. NCBI lineage: Eukaryota > Metazoa > Arthropoda > Insecta > Lepidoptera > Noctuidae > Sesamia > Sesamia nonagrioides. Next base: position 37,762 of record JADWQK010001097.1, read on the forward strand.
GTTAGTGCTGTTCTGAAAAGTAGTTGCAGAGGAGACATATTTTCCATAATGTACCTCGCCAAGCAGTCGCATACATTTTTCAATAAGATTGTTGATTATTTTTAAATTGATTAGTTTGTAGACAAACGCTATAGCCTGCTGTAGTGTATGTAGTTGTTGGTTATAGTGTCGGATTTGGCGTATCTTTGATTGAAGATAAGCGGACAACACCGATATTTTTCAACTGGAATTGGTGCTTGTCTGCAAGGAAGTTGCAAAGGGGATATATTCGCCATAATGTACCTCGCCAAGCAGTCGCATAAATTTTTAAATAAGATTGTTGATTGTTTTAAATTGATGAGTATGTAGACAACCGCTATAGCCAGCTGTAGTGTATGTAGTTGATGGTTATAGTGTCGAATTTGGCATATCGTTGATTGTAGATAAGCCGACAATAAGGATATTTCTTAACTTGAGTTAGTGCTTGTCTGCAAGGAAGTTGCAAAGGGGATATATTCGCCATAATGTACCTCGCCAAGCAGTCGCATACATTTTTCAATAAGATTGTTGATTGTTTTAAAGCGTGCCTCTCAGGAATTGAAGCGCACGGACGTAGTCTTGAGGATGCCGAGACCACCGCTGTTATGGTGCCGAGCCCTTCAGTGTGCAGTAGTGGGGTTCTGGGACGATCGGTACAGTCTTCTCTACGGAAAGCTTTTATCTAGTTGATGAGTATAGTATCGATAATTTGGCATATCTTTGATTGTAGATAAGCGGACAACACCGATATTTTTCAACTGGAATTGGTGCTTGTCTGCAAGGAAGTTGCAAAGGGGATATATTCGCCATAATGTACCTCGCCAAGCAGTCGCATATATTTTTAAATAAGATTGTTGATTGTTTTAAATTGATGAGTATGTAGACAAACGCTATAGCCAGCTGTAGTGTATGTAGTTGATGGTTATAGTGTCGGATTTGGCATATATTTGATTGAAGATAAGCGGACAACAAGGATAATTTTCAACTTGAGTTAGTGCTTGTCTGCAAGGAAGTTGCAAAGGGGATATATTCGCCGTAATGTACCTCGCCAAGCAGTCGCATACATTTTTTCAACTGGAGTTAGTGCTGTTCTGAAAAGTAGTTGCAGAGGAGACATATTTTCCATAATGTACCTCGCCAAGCAGTCGCATACATTTTTCAATAAGATTGCTGATTATTTTTAAATTGATTAGTTTGTAGACAAACGCTATAGCCAGCTGTAGTGTATGTAGTTGTTGGTTATAGTGTCGGATTTGGCATATCTTTGATTGAAGATAAGCGGACAACAAGGATATTTTTCAACTGGAATTAGTGCTTGTCTGCAAGGAAGTTGCAAAGGGGATATATTCGCCATAATGTACCTCGCCAAGCAGTCGCATACATTTTTAAATAAGATTGTTGAATGTTTTAAATTGATGAGTATGTAGACAAACGCTATAGCCAGCTGTAGTGTGTGTAGTTGTTGGTTATAGTGTCGGATTTGGCATATCTTTGATTGAAGATAAGCGGACAACAAGGATATTTTTCAACTTGAGTTAGTGCTTGTCTGCATGGAAGTTGCAAAGGGGATATATTCGCCATAATGTACCTCGCCAAGCAGTCGCATACATTTTTCAATAAAATTGTTGATTATTTTAAAGCGTGCCTCTCAGCAATTGAAGCGCACGGATGTAGTCTTGAGGATGCCGAGACCATCGCTGTTATGGTGCCGAGTCCTTCAGTGTGCAATAGTGGGGTTCTGGGACGATCGGTACAGTCTTCTCTACGGAAAGCTTTTATCTAGTTGATGAGTATAGTATCGATAATTAGGCATATCTTTGATTGTAGATAAGCGGACAACAAGGATATTTTTCAACTGGAGTTAGTGCTGTTCTGAAAAGTAATTGCAGAGGAGACATATTTTCGATAATGTACCTCGCCAAGCAGTCGCATACATTTTTCAATAAGATTGTTGATTATTTTTAAATTGATTAGTTTGTAGACAAACGCTATAGCCTGCTGTAGTGTATGTAGTTGATGGTTATAGTGTCGGGTTTGGAATATTTTTTTTATAGATAAGCGGACAACACCGATATTTTTCAACTGGAATTGGTGCTTGTCTGCAAGGAAGTTGCAAAGGGGATATATTCGCCATAATGTACCTCGCCAAGCAGTCGCATACATTTTTAAATAAGATTGTTGAATGTTTTAAATTGATGAGTATGTAGACAAACGCTATAGCCAGCTGTAGTGTATGTAGTTGATAGTTATAGTGTCCGATTTGGCATATCTATGATTATAGATAAGCGGACAACAAGGATATTTTTCAACTTGAGTTAGTGCTTGTCTGCATGGAAGTTGCAAAGGGGATATATTCGCCGTAATGTACCTCGCCAAGCAGTCGCATACATTTTTTCAACTGGAGTTAGTGCTGTTCTGAAAAGTAGTTGCAGAGGAGACATATTTTCCATAATGTACCTCGCCAAGCAGTCGCATACATTTTTCAATAAGATTGTTGATTATTTTTTAATATATTAGTTTGTAGACAAACGCTATAGCCAGCTGTAGTGTATGTAGTTGTTGGTTATAGTGTCGGATTTGGCATATCTTTGATTGAAGATAAGCGGACAACAGGGATATTTTTCAACTGGAATTAGTGCTTGTCTGCAAGGAAGTTGCAAAGGGGATATATTCGCCATAATGTACCTCGCCAAGCAGTCGCATACATTTTTAAATAAGATTGTTGAATGTTTTAAATTGATGAGTATGTAGACAAACGCTATAGCCAGCTGTAGTGTATGTAGTTGATGGTTATAGTGTCGGATTTGGCATATCTATCATTATAGATAAGCGGACAACAAGGATATTTTTCAACTTGAGTTAGTGCTTGTCTGCGTGGAAGTTGCAAAGGGGATATATTCGCCATAATGTACCTCGCCAAGCAGTCGCATACATTTTTCAATAAAATTGTTGATTATTTTAAAGCGTGCCTCTCAGCAATTGAAGCGCACGGATGTAGTCTTGAGGATGCCGAGACCATCGCTGTTATGGTGCCGAGTCCTTCAGTGTGCAATAGTGGGGTTCTGGGACGATCGGTACAGTCTTCTCTACGGAAAGCTTTTATCTAGTTGATGAGTATAGTATCGATAATTAGGCATATCTTTGACTGTAGATAAGCGGACAACAAGGATATTTTTCAACTGGAGTTAGTGCTGTTCTGAAAAGTATTTGCAGAGGAGACATATTTTCCATAATGTACCTCGCCAAGCAGTCGCATACATTTTTCAATAAGATTGTTGATTATTTTTAAATTGATTAGTTTGTAGACAAACGCTATAGCCAGCTGTAGTATATGTAGTTGTTGGTTATAGTGTCGGATTTGGCATATATTTGATTGAAGATAAGCGGCCAACAAGGATAATTTTCAACTTGAGTTAGTGCTTGTCTGCAAGGAAGTTGCAAAGGGGATATATTCGCCGTAATGTACCTCGCCAAGCAGTCGCATACATTTTTTCAACTGGAGTTAGTGCTGTTCTGAAAAGTAGTTGCAGAGGAGCCATATTTTCCATAATGTACCTCGCCAAGCAGTCGCATACATTTTTCAATAAGATTGTTGATTATTTTTAAATTGATTAGTTTGTAGACAAACGCTATAGCCTGCTGTAGTGTATGTAGATGTTGGTTATAGTGTCGGATTTGGCGTATCTTTGATTGAAGATAAGCGGACAACACCGATATTTTTCAACTGGAATTGGTGCTTGTCTGCAAGGAAGTTGCAAAGGGGATATATTCGCCATAATGTACCTCGCCAAGCAGTCGCATATATTTTTAAATAAGATTGTTGATTGTTTTAAATTGATGAGTATGTAGACAAACGCTATAGCCAGCTGTAGTGTATGTAGTTGATGGTTATAGTGTCGGATTTGGCATATATTTGATTGAAGATAAGCGGACAACAAGGATAATTTTCAACTTGAGTTAGTGCTGGTCTGCAAGGAAGCTGTAAAGGATATTCGCCGTAATGTACCTCGCCAAGCAGTCGCATACATTTTTTCAACTGGAGCAGGCTGTTTGGAAAAGTAATTGCAGAGGAGACATATTTTCCATAATGTACTTTCGCCAAGCAGTCGCATACATTTTTAAATAAGATTGTTGAACGTTTTAAATTGATGAGTATGTAGACAAACGCTATAGCC
>JADWQK010000204.1:0-13640 GCA_017933935.1 Sesamia nonagrioides
TAAGAAATGAAAATATGTATAAAATATACATTTTCGAAAATCGCAAGGTAAAGTAAACGGATGTTGGGATTTGAACCTGGTGCTCGTCTAATGGGAACCGGGACTGTGACGAACAGAGCCAGCCATGCTCGCGGTTGGGTTGTGAAATTAGGCTTCTAAATGTAGATGGAATAGAGAATGGTTGGTATAGATTTAATACAACGTGCGTATTTCTCGATGCACGACGCCTCACGCATCGCTGTACTCGCGCGGAGCGCCCCGCGCCCCGCAGTGGGCGGGGCTAGTCGTGTCCCACTTCGTCTGCTTCACCCCCTCAAATACCTAAAAGTTTGCTATTCACAGCGTCTTAATGAACATTTCAATGTCTGGATAGATAGGTACAAACAGGAACATTAAGTGGTTAACGAGAAGTCCAGACCTGACGCTCTGGACTATTTTTAATGAGGCCATGTATAAAATGTAGTTTATAAAACGTATACTGACGTGGGGCCACTAGAAAGTTTTTATGATAGTAAAAAAAAATGTTCTATAGGTACTCCACATATTTTTTATTACAACTTTTCAAAGTACTCTCCTCCAGCCTCTATACTACCTAGTGGGAATCTTTTTTTTTAATAATTATAAACTAGCGCTTGACTGCACTCCCGCCTGATGGTAAGCAGTGCAATCTTTGATGGTAAAGCGCACTAGTTTATTAAGCCCAATCACTTAAAAAAAGTTAGTGAATAGAAAGGAATATTGGAATTAGGATTACAAACAAGAATTCTCTTTAACTGAATAATATTATTTATTCAGTAAATCACACATACAGTAAGTAAGCCGACCGCTGTGACAGAAGTAGTCATAGAAAAAACAGTGTCGCCACCTAACGTTACAACATATAATTAGACAGGCAAACACTCACTGAATATACAGCCAAGTATCAATATAAATTTAATCCAACACTCCCACTAAATTTTATAGAAGACAAAACTTTTATGTTTGCCTAACTTATAAAACAGACAATATCTTATCTCTTAAACATTCGAATTTAATTGTAGATAGAGCCTTTGTCAGAATATCAGCCAGTTGGTCTGCACTTTGCACATACTTAATAACAATTATTTTTTCTTTGACTTTTTCTCTAATAAAATGAAATTTAACATCAATGTGCTTTGTTCTTTTATGATAAACAGGGTTATTTATTAGTTTAATAGCACTCTGATTATCAATACACAGAGTTGTGCAATTTTGGCTGACATTTATTTCATCAAAAAACTGTCTCAACCACAAAAGATTCTTTGCTGCTTCACAACCAGCCATAAATTCGGCTTCAGTTGTTGATAAGGCAATACTAGGTTGTTTTTGGCTAGACCAAGATATAGGTCCACCATTTAACATGAAAATGTAACCAGTGGTTGATTTTCTTGTATCTGTATCCCCAGCAAAATCTGAATCTGAATACCCAATTATGCTTTCATGCCCTTGATACTTTATACATAAATCTTTAGTTTTAATAAGATATCTAATAACTCTCTTAAGCTGATCGACATGTTGTGCACTTGGATTATTAACATATCTACTTAAGAGGTTTACACCATATGATATATCTGGCCTAGTTGCTGTAGATAAAAACAATAATGACCCTATAGCCTCTCTATAAGGAAATTTAATCTGCTTATTATCCACATTTTTACTTATCTGAACATTTACATCAATAGGCGTATTACAAGGGTGGGCACAATTCATATTGAATTTATGTATCATCCGTTCAATATATTGCCTTTGACTGATACAAACAAAATTATCAGTTTTCACTATATCTAAACCTATAAATCGACTCAAAATTAACTCTTTGATATTAAATCCTTGTTTTAAGTAATCTATAATTTTATCTAATACTGAATTAGATTGAGACATAATTAAGGCATCGTCCACATATAAAATTAACAAAGCCTTAATACCATTAAAGTTACCTACAAATACACAATTATCTGCTTGTGACTGAACAAAACCAAACCTTAATAAGAAGTTTGTAAATTTATGATTCCAACACCGAGAGGCTTGCTTAAGGCCATACAGAGATTTGTTCAATTTACATATTTTATTTTCAGGAGCCTTCACCCCATCTGGAACTTCCATAAAAATATCTTCTTCCAGCTCTCCATACAAGAAGGCAGTCTTGACATCTAACTGTCTAATATTCCAATTATATTCTGCAGATATAGACAACAGTATTCTAATTGACTCATATCTTGTGGTAGGTGCAAAAGTTTCATTATAGTCTATCCCCGCAATTTGTGTGAAGCCCCGAGCACAAAGACGAGCTTTATATCTATCTATTTGACCATTTTGATTTGTTTTAATATTAAAAACCCATTTTGATGTAATAGTTCTTTGATTTTTATTATCAACAAAACTCCAAGTGTTATTGATATGATGAGCTTCTAATTCCTCATATATGGCTTCTAACCATAACTTACATTCCTTACTATTAACTGCCTCATCATAAGTCACAGGTACACCTAACTCTATTATATTTGCCTCATTAAATTGATTTCTTCGTGGGCGTAAATTCATATGAAAATGGTCAATATTGGTAACGTCAATTTCTTGAGTAGGCTCATAAGTCTCATCATTTTCATCAATGGCAGTATGTGTACTGTCATCACTTTCAAAACTTTGGCTACTAGTATTCAACTCACTGTTATCTATCTCCACTTCAGCATTTTGTTCATTTTCATCACATATGAAAATTCTAGCTTTCATCTGTGGGAATTCTGGACTTTTCTGTTCATTAAAAATAACGTTTCTTGATATTGTAATTCTTTTTGTGTATGGATCAAACATTTTATAATTTGTATTGTCGTATCCAACTAACATCATTTTACGACTTTTACAATCAAGCTTCTTTCTCAACTGTTCTGGTACATGAACATATCCTTCACATCCAAACACTCTAACATGATCCAAACTAGGTTTTACACCGCTCCACAACTCTATAGGTGTAATATTGGGTGTCTGACTCGAAGATGTACGATTCAATAAATATACAGCACAATTGACCGCTTCTGCCCATAGATCGAGTGGTATATTACGAGCATAGAGCATGGATCTAGCACTTTCAACAATTGTCCTAATTTCTCTTTCTGCGCGACCATTTTGTTGAGGTGTATAAGGAGCTGTTAGTTCATGTAAGATACCTTCACTATCAAGATATTCTTTAAATTCTTTGCTTGTATATTCTCCACCATTATCAGTGTGTAATATACGTACACTGTGTGAAAACTTGTTTTTAATCATTGAATTATATTTTTTAAAACAGTTTAACACATCACATTTATTCCTTATAAAGTACACATATCTATGACTCGTAGCAGCATCTTTGAAAATAACAAAATATTTCATACCTTGAACAGAAGGAACACTTAGTGGTCCGCAAACATCGCTGTATACAACGTCACCTGGTTGCTGTGGTCCTCTGTTTGATTTTTGAAATGGTTGACGAGCATGCTTGCCATAAGCACAACCTTCACATACAAACTTGTCACAGTCTGATAAGTTCACTCCTGTAATCACATTGTTTTCGCACATTTTCTGTATTTCTTTGACATTCAAATGTCCCAAACGTTCATGCCACGTTTTAAGGTCCAATTTTTGAACCATATTACATACTGGATTTGAAATCGATTTCATTTTCAATTCATATAAATTGTTGCTTTGTAAATAGGCACACAATACTATTTTGTTATCCTTGTAAATCAAAGCATCAGTATGTTTCTTTACAATATTATAACCTTGTCTTGTCACTACTCCTTCTGAGAATAGGTTTCTTCTTAATTTCGGTACATACAAAACATTTTTCAAGATACTTGTCTCCCACTGTCCGTTGACACACTTGTTAACCAAAATATTTCCTTGACCAATAACTTCTACAGCTTCTTGGTTTCCAAGTTTCAATGGAGATCCTGTATACTCATATAATTCAACAAAATTTTCTCGTTTATATGACATGTGAGCTGATGCACCGCTGTCTAATATCCATCTTAAATCTTCATCAACAGTATTCCAATCTATATTTGCTACATTAAATGCTAACATATTCTTTTCACCTTGTGGTTTCTGGTTTTGTTTAGGAGCACGGCAATCTTTTGCATAATGACCACGTTTTCCGCAGTTGTAACAAGTAAAACGATGAGATTTTTCATTGGTTTCTTTATTTGTTTTTACACAAGGAACAGTTTTCTTCTTTGCACTTTGTTTTGCCACTAATAAAGCAGTTTCATTCTCTTCTTCTACATTCAAGCTGGCTTCCTCATCCAACAAACGAGCAGTCAAGTTAGTTATAGTTTGTTTCTGAGAATCAAGTGACATCCATGCCTGGCGTAGAGATCTGTACTTGGGAGGCAGTGTACTCAATATTTTAGTTATTATCGCAGTATCACTAACAACCTCTCCACTTTCTTTGAGTTGCTTAGCCAAACTTTCTACTTTAGCTATATGCTGAGCAATACTATCTGCCGGTGACATTTTATATTGGTAGAAACGCTCATGGATCATCATTTTAGTCATTTATTTATTTATTTATTTATTCTTTTGCACAGAAAAAAAAATGTACAGAGGCGGACTTAATGCCTTAGGCATTCTCTACCAGTCAACCCCAGGTGGTGAAGAGATAAGATGGTAGGTGCTTTAGCTTGATTTTCTTTCAAAAGGAAAAAAAAAAGCCCCTATAATTATTAAAAAAATACTTAAATAAGCTAAATATACATACATACTATTACCAAAATATATACTTATAATATATACATAAAAAAAAAAAAACTAAAATTTGGGAGAGGGGTGTAGCAATAACTCTACGCTAGTTGTTGCGAAAATAACTCTGCAATTTCCGCTTAAATGCAAACCGACTGGCGGCCATCCTGATATCAAGAGGAAGCGCATTCCATAGAAGAATGGATTGAATGTGAAATGAAGAATGAACAAAGTCAGACGTATGTGAAGGACAGAGTAAGAGGGGATTGTTAGAAGAACGCAGATTCTTAGAGTGTGAAGAACATAAATATTGGAAGTGAGTCACAAGATAAGAAGGAGGAGTGGGTGATTTAAGAAGGGAGAAAAGCGTGGTCAAGGCGCGCAAATTTCTTCTCTGACGAATGGGCATCCATTTCAATTCAGACCTGTAGCTCGACACATGGTCATCAGTCATCTCTGATTTATGTTCATAAATGGACTCAAGTTTGGTCATCACCTCAAGCGCTGATTCACAGTTTTCTATTAGTGATATTTGATCGAAATGCATAGTCGATGTTATAATATACATAGCCATACCATCATCTTTGTTCCATTGACTCGTATTTCCTTCTGGTTTTGGCGTGTTCATCTCTGATTTATGTTCATAAATGGACTCAAGTTTGGTCATCACCTCAAGCGCTGATTCACAGTTTTCTATTAGTGATATTTGATCGAAATGCATAGTCGATGTTATAATATACATAGCCATACCATCATCTTTGTTCCATTGACTCGTATTTCCTTCTGGTTTTGGCGTGTTAATATCTAACCCTTTTGCGCGAAGGGCACATTTTATTTGAAATTTCCACTGTTTAAAATTCGTCCCGTCAAATTTTTCTAGACTCATTGTCTTTCCGAACTCCATTTTGTATGCTACAGACAGCACGCGCCTGTACTATCAAACAAAATACTTTACTGTTTTTTTTTTTGCTCTTTGTTTATAACCAACAATTCATATACGTGAACCTGGGCCCATAACCTATTGGGATTAGGATTACAAACAAGAATTCTCTTTAACTGAATAATATTATTTATTCAGTAAATCACACATACAGTAAGTAAGCCGACCGCTGTGACAGAAGTAGTCATAGAAAAAACAGTGTCGCCACCTAACGTTACAACATATAATTAGACAGGCAAACACTCACTGAATATACAGCCAAGTATCAATATAAATTTAATCCAACAAGGAAGACGGCAGTTGAACGAGGTGGTGCAACGTTAAACCCAACAACACGACCAACGATGCTGCGCCAGAGGGAGTTAGATGTGGAGACCCTCCACGACCAAACTCCCGCACAACAACATTGGACGCATCGTACCCGGCACACGTGCCAGCAATACACAACTAGCTCAGGCCCGTCCTCCGTACTTCACGGCTTCACCAGACATCGTGCCGGAACACGGCGAATCACTTGGCGGCAAGGCTTCGTTTGGTGGGTGGTAACTTCTGCCGGCAGCCGATGTTATGGCCTACCACCGAGGATCGCAGTAATTTGCTATTCCACAGGAGAAGCGCTGCTGCCCGCTTCCCTGATGGGAGTTCCCCACAGGAGGATATGGGTTGGTATTATTGTAAGCCGCACTGGGCTTAGAATAGTACACGAATTAATGACTTCTTTTGCAAAAAAAGCTGTTAAAATCAACAGCTTACACCAGGTTAGATACATAATCACACACAGGGCTCTATTCTAGATCAGCATTACTATTCGTCTTAAGTGGGTAGTAACTACCGACTTTTTCTTTAATCATCATTATCATCCCAGCGTTAATCCCAGTCGCATCCGAAGCTTGTTTCAGCTTTGTAGTCTGGGGTCCGCTTTACCAGTCTAACAGCTGATTTTGACTAAACCTCGATATTTTCCGTGAAGGGACTGCCTTCTGATCTCCACAACCCGAAGGCGATATCGAAGCATTGCAGTTAGACCAATTGTTGAACTTTTGAGGGCTCCAACAACCCGTAACGGTGGCCATTAGATGTTCGTATGGCAACCGGGACCAAATGCTTAACGTGCTTTCCGAGGCACGACCAGACCAGTGCAAATATTCATATACATGCATACAAATATTTGCACTGCGCGGGGATCGAACCAGCGCCTCCTTGCGCAGCGGCCGCGTCCACTACCGCTACGCCACGGAGGCTGTTCTAAAGAATACGTGTAATAAAGAATAATGATAATAATTTCATTTACTAAAAAAATAATAATATCCAAACAAGTCATCTTGCTAAAATTGGCTTATGTCAGGAAAGTATCTACGTATTCTAAAGTTTGATTATCATCATCATTTCAGCCGGAAGACGTCCACTACTCGATATAGGCCTCCCCCAAGGTTCTCCACGACGACGGGTCCTGCGCCTCCCGCAAAAAAAAACGCGGAAAGTTTGATAAAATAACTTAAAATTTATAAAGAGTAATATATTAATTTTATTTGTATGTATATTTTATTAGGATTTTATTAAAGCAAGTCAGCTTGCTTAAAATAACTTAAGTATAGAAGGTAACTACTTACGTATACAACATGTAACAAAAAGGGTATATACATAACAAAGGCATGGCATCTTTACATGATATCAAACGATATTGGAAGGGTTTTTTAATCCTATCTCTTTATGTTAGGAAGTTATGAGGAAAAACACCGCCTGTGATAGGCTACTACCATACTAGTCGCACAGAGTTATTGAAGACATTTGTCGGATTTTGGCAAGTAACGTGACGGGTAACGAGTAGTTATTAACGTATGTAGTGTGCTGCCACGTTTGTTATGGTTTGATTTTAAGAAACACACGAAACCGAAAATTTGGTACCAATTTTTTGAGTATTTTATTTTGAGTTGAAACCCTTCCGATATCGTTTGATATCATCTAAAGATGCCATGCCCTTGGTATGTATATCCCCTTTTTGTTACACGTTGTATAATGCAATTTCGTAAATATTCCACATTTTTTTAAATATCGCTATATCATACTGGACTTTTTCTCCAAATAACACAATAAAATCAAATTTCAAAGTTTTATCAGCATCCAATTCATTTTTCGAATGATTTCCTTTCTGATTAACTCAACCAAAATCTTGAATTATAAACTTTCTGCAATACCTATTATCGCACTTCGACTTAATACCAAAATATTTCGCAGGTGAAAGAAATCCAGCACAATGCTAGCGCTGGAGTCATCCTGAGCGACCAAAGCTTGGTGCTGCAAAGTGTGACCAGGGCAGCAGCAGGGGACTACAGCTGCCTGGCATATAACAACGAAGGCAGTGCCACGAGCAACCCGGTATCGCTACAGATTAATTGTGAGTAGTTTACTTTTTTTTGTATGAATGAGAAATTATCAAATCCCGCTCTGGGTGGAGCGGAAGGGCGTGTCAGACTTTTACTGACTAAAAACTAATCGTGTTCCTTCATTGCCTGTGTGCCTGGGGCCGGTTTCTCTTTCAACCAAATCGCAGCCCTAGTGAGTAGTTTATATTAGATACGCTTCTGCGGAAACTGAGAGGGCTTAAATCTATCGAAGTCATGTTGCATTTTCATCAATATTACCTAAAAGTGCTTCTGTTCGCGATTTAGTCATCGTGAAATTTCTTATTCCCGGCTCCTAGCCTGTTGCATCGCATCACCCGTCCGCGGTACGTACTACTTGCTCCGTTTTAACTAAGCGCCTTTTCTTTTTATTTTAGCTCTGATTTTAAGGGGAACGAGATGCTGGAAAAAGCCTATAACCTTTCTCAATAATTGAGCTATCAAATGCAAAAAGACTTTTCCAAATCCGACGGCAATTTCAGAGTATAACGGGTTCAAACAAATTGTTCAGCTGTATTACTTGTATACATTAGTGTACGTAGATATTGCTGAAAAAATTGGAATGTTTGATAAAAAAATATTTAAATAAATTTTACTTAGGGACTGTTCCAAAGTAGTTAAAGAAAAGAAAAAAAAAGAGAAGGAAAAATATATATTATCTAAACTGTGTAATCCTTAATATAATCAATAAAAAGTTCATCTGTAGAAGTTAGAAGGTTCACAACTTTTCCAACAATTATTGTGTAAATTATAATACAAAAATGGGATTACAAAAACATTGACAATTGAAAGACACCTATAGGGTCATCTGTACTTAATATTATAAATAGGAAAGTGAGTTTGTTCCCCTTTCACGCCGTAACTACTGAACCGATTGCTTTGAAATTTTGCAGACGTAAAGTTAGGGGTACCTTTTAACCCGAAAAATTGATATTCCCGAAGGAAATCTAAATCGCGCGATAAAACTGAATTCCACGCGGGCGAAGCCGCGGGCGGAAAGCTAGTTTAAAAATAATATAAAAACAAAATCACAGCTCTAGTCCCCAAGATACGGGTTATTTGCTTAAAATCTAAATCTTACACAATTAAGTTCACTTTAAGCTACAAGTTCAAACATTATAGCTTAATGCTAATCACTCTGGAAATCAATCCTTAAGTATCATTGAATTAACGTTTATCCATACTTCCATACTAATATTATAAATGTGAAAGTAACTCTGTCTGTCTGTCTGTCGGTCTGTCTGTCAGTCTGTCTGTCTGTCTGTCTGTCTGTTACGCTTTCCCGCTTAAAACCTCTGAACGGATTTTGATGAAATTTGGCACAGACAATCTTTAGACCCTGAGAAAGAACATAGGCTACCTTTTATCCCGGAAAAATTTGATGTTCCCGAGGGAAATCTAAAAAGCGCGATATAACCGAACTCCACGCGGGGGAAACCGCGGGCGGAAAGCTAGTAAAAAATAAAAGACGAAACATCATGAACATAGCAAGAGATCATAATGGGAGAAAGATTAAGAACATCTACAAAATACAGTGATGTCCATAATATAAATACTAGGAACAGGCACAAATTTATTGTACCTACAACAAGGCTCAAGAAAATAGGTGGCTCTTTCAGATGCCAATGTATACATTTTTACAATGGACTTCCAGAGGTGGTTCAAGATCTGAGCCTGAATAAATTCAAATCCTTCATTAAACGTAAGTTGTGTTAGAAAGCATTTTATAGTGTGAAGGATTATATTGAGGACAAAAAGGCTTGGGCTTGAGCTGCGTCCGATTTCTATACACTGATTGTTCTTTGATTTTTCCTCTTGTAGTTTTAATATGTAATTGTTTATGTTATTAATTCAAAGCCTGTATTACACACTGTGTAGCCAAGCATATTGTACGTTACGGAATTGTATCGCTGACAGAGGTGTTCGGCACTTGTACAGCTACACAGGAGCTAAACTTAGTATTCGGGAACACTGTTGGAGCTACTGAACCTTGGACAATACTATCTTAGCATTGTGTAGATTCAATTTCTTAGTATTGTATAATTGCATGGCAAACGTGTGAGCACAAGGTACGAATGTGCTGTAAGGCATTTATTTGTTGGGTTAGTCTTTTTTATTAACTTGATTGTGCTCTGGCTGTTGAGAGTATGTCATGCTCACTCAAAATATGTCTCGCTGATGGTGGCGTGTGTGTTGGGTTATTGGGTTCCCTTCAATATGGTTGAGCTGAATGATGCTGATCCATACGTCATGTTCGTGAACGGACGCCGTCAGTGGGGACTGGTCATCTCTTAGCTGCCATGGCGTATTTTAATTTCTGAATTGTTTTTTGTGTGTTTCTATGGACGCTCTCAGCGTACAATATGTTTCTGCATCGTTCTCACACGGTTGATTTCAACATGAATGACGTAATCAAATATTTGTAACAATAGCTTGAAAATTTAAAAGAGTGTCCATGGAGTTTCTTGCCCGTTCTTCTCCATAGGTACCTACTCTTTGGAATGGGCGACTAGCTTCATCTTATTGACTGACCGACCTTCTGACAATTCAGAAGTGCCTGTAACTGGTTTATTTGAAATAAATGATTTGATTTGATCCATCCACATTTCGGTTTCGTCACCGCTTTTATTTTTTTTTTATTTATAAAACCTATTAACAAACATTAAAAAACTTAGGAATAGGAAGGATGACGGCAGTTGAGACCAACAAACACGACCAACGATGCTGCGCCAGAAGGAGATTGGTCTGGAGACTCTCCACGACCAAACTCCCGACACAACATCATTTGGCGCATCGTACCCGGCACACATCGCAACACAACTGCTCAGATCCGTCCTCCGTACGACTTTCAATAATATCCTAAATGAACTTGATAAAACATTAATTGCAAAACGTTCATTTGATTGGAACTAACAACCTTATGGACCACTGGTCTATAAGGACATTACTCGCTATATACCAAATGCTATTAATGTGAATCAGCTGTCAGCGCTAATAATAATCTTATGTGTATTACTACTAGAACCATTTACACAGAAGCAATACATATTATATAATCACAAGCGAAGACTACATCTATGAAATTACGCCTCAGTCGCTTCCTTCGTGGAATATGACACGGATGATATTATATTGCTTTGACTTGTTGGAAAACTGGAAGAAATCCAGATTCAAAATGAAATGGATGTGATCTGCAGACGTCGGTTGCGGCAGTTTGTGTAAGCCCGTCGGGATTACAACCAGATTGAGCACTGAATCAGACCAGAATTGTCAGGGTGAGCAGATTTATACGCTGGACCTAATTTAAATTGAGATAGGTTTTGTGGTTTGTCTTGTGATGGGATAGACTACGACGTTTCATGAGGTTTATTTGGAAATATTTAGTTCGCTCTATTTACGTTGGTTCAACAGTTTGTAGCAATTAAATAACATTTCAAGAACCCGCCCTTTGAAAATGTATGCAACGTTATTTTTTGTATATGCAAAACCCAAAATACATGTCCAATATTTTTATGTAAAGGATTTATGTACAAAATTTAGAAAAGGTATTATGAAAAATAACAAAATGATGAGCTTCCTATGTTATATGGTTGTCCCTACAAAAATATGATCAATGCACCGCTCGTACGCCTGCGTCTGCTGCTGTTTATTGATAATATTTTCTGTTTGTATTGTAATTAACTAGTGATAACATTTTCCATCACACTTGCTGGCTGGCTGACTGTCGTAATGGGCAACCATAATTGATGTAATAAAATGTAGTATAATTTTTACTTAGAATATATTGCATCCCTGCACAACAAGGCGGGACCCCCGACCCACTGTACGCACACACCTATTGACAGTTATGCCGTGAACTATGTTGTGCGCTCGGTAACCAAACTGCAACCATTTTAAAATATTTTTGGGATAAAATATAACATTGCTTAATATCATTGGAACCGATTCAGTGCTTATTCTAAACAAACTGTATTCAGGGTTTGTATAAAGAAAAAAAAATTTTTTTTTGTGTGGTAACGTTTTTCGGTGGTTATCACATTAATTGAAACCACGTATTCTACATTACATTTTATAAACATAGGTACACAATGAAAAAAAGTTAATTACGAGTAACATTCTAGTCATGGGACCTTAAATATTTAACGGTATTTAACTTAATTTCAGATTATTTGCTCACAATATCACAAAGTTTGTGTTGAATTGTTGATACCCGGCAGTGATCGTGTGTGCTTTATTATCAAAGCGCTATTATTTCGTACCAAATAAGCTATTTATATTGTTCGAAAAATTCAGCTTTCTATTTTTAGTAAAATCGAATTGTATATTTTTTATTTTATGAGACTGATAACGACTTGTTTTAACCGCGGTACGATTTAATTTATTAACCTAACGACTATTCTATGTATATTTATAGTTTATATTGTGTAGAATCGTAAACAATATAAGCCATCTGAATAGAATAGAATACCTACTCAGGTACCTATTCTATTCCATTCAGATGACTTTACATAAGATTGTCATCTGAATCTTCTTCTTCTTCAGCCTAAAGAGGTCCACTGCTGTACAAATGACTCCCCCAAGGCTTTTATTGCATTGAATCATCATCTGAATAGAATACTCTTTATACACCAGCACATGTAAAAGCCAAGAAGCTTTTACACGCGTTCTTAATAGACAGGGGGTGCCTTGCTATCCCATAAATGTACGGACGACTGCAGGTCAACCTACCCGAAACTAACAAAAATTTCCAATCAACCTTGAGCCTTAATGCTTTATAGATAACGTTAAAAATGTAATGAAGAAATCTGACAGATTTTTGTAGCTTGATGTGCTGTTGTCTGTACCCTATGTTTAGTGGTATGACGTGATGGGTAGCCATAGAAATGTCAGTGCTCATTAGGACGCACGTCGATGTACACACGTGTGTTGTTAAAAGTGAGATATGTATTAACATATTGTATTTTAATGATATCTAACGATATTGCAAGGATTTTTTTATCTCATCTCTACTTGTACGGAAGTTGTGGGAATCATTAATACTCGTATTTACATTGAAACCAGACACCGAGCCTTTCAAATTGAAATGAACACATCATGTTATTGTGAGATTGCAAATAACGTGCAAAGTTCTTGCCAACATAGTGCAGTGACAAATTTGTTATGATTTGAATTTACGGAACGTGTGTAATAGAAAATTTGGTAACAATTTTTAGAGTAGTTAATTTTTAATTGAAACTATTTATAGTGCTTCTATATCAGATGTTATTTTTAATACTTAAGGGTAGCAGGAGGGTTTCTGTTACATGAAATAAGTCAAGTTTGTAATATAATTTTACCTCGCCATCCAGATGCTCCGATGTGCAAGACGCTGAATGAAGGCGAGGTATACGGAGCACTGAAGATGGAGACTGTGGTACTTCAGTGCGTAGTGGATTCCAGTCCACCTCCCACCTACTTCAGCTGGTTCTTCAACAGTTCTGGTGAACAGGCTGAGATATCCCCAAGGTAAGAATTAAAATAGCCTTTTAAAATACCACTTTTATATTTTATATAAACTTGTACAA
>JADWQK010000783.1:0-14282 GCA_017933935.1 Sesamia nonagrioides
CAACTATTATATCTGCAATTATTTTATCTTACGTACGGTAATGATTTTAATTTACCTACATCAAAAATAGCCCATAGCGACGTTTAAGACTCTAGGGTAATTGAATAGCTAAATACCTATTATTAATAGCCTATTTATTTTTGAATTGTTTGAGAATCTTACAAGTTACTGAAAAGACACATGGACAAAATAGAGGACAATACATTATTCAAAGTATACTTAATTCTCTAAACGGCAATATTTTTGTTAAATGGCGTTTAATATTACTCCACAAAATATTGTTTGCGTATAAAAATATCGAGACGAACATTTATTTGATTCACAAGAATTGGTACCATCATTTCACAAAGGCAGTATGCTTAATGCAACGTCGGCGTCAGTGTTCAGACCGATAATGTCTTGCTAGCGCGAATATCACCAAAAAAAAAAGAGTCAAAGACAGATAAATCACATACAACAGCAAGCAGCGTGGAGTATTAAATAAGTGTTTTAACAACAGTGTATTTGTAGTTGTTAGTTAGGGAATGACGATAAATAGTGATTTTTAAGTTTGTAAAAAAAAATAGTTAATACTCACTAAGACGAGAAAGCTTGAAAGCGTCTGCGGTGTTGATGACATCGACGTATGCTTGCAGTTCCAGACGACGGCTACTTATGTTCTGGTTGTGGATTGTCATAGCATACTTGAAGACATTCTGGATCTCTTCCGTGTTCTGATCGAATATCGCACCTGCAATAATAATAACAATATTTGTATCATCATCATCATTATAAACCTTTTTATCTTCCCACTGCTGGGCATAGTTCTTCTCTCATACAGAGAAGGAAATAAAAAGAAATATTTGTATAGCTTCTCTAAATACTGTTAGATACGTATAAATTATTTTTCAAATGCTTGTGAATCATCATCATCATCTCAGCGTTAATCCCAGTCGCATGATCGCATCCCAAGCTTTTTCAGCTTTGGAGTCTAGGGTCCACTTTACCAGTCTAACTGCTGATTTTGGCTAAAATTCGATATTTTCCGTGAAGGGACTGCCGTCTAACCTTCAAATGGTAGTAAATCCTTGAACTATATTGATAAACGTTTAAAAAACAATTTATTTTGCTTAAAACAGTGTTAATTATAACAGATTGCTCCATCATTAAGGCAGTTTTACTTTTATAATAGTAACATCGTTCCGTAACTGTTCTACACGTAGATGTACCTCACAATATTTGTACTGGGTGTGTTAGGGAATAATGAGCTCAGGGTTCGCCGGGAGTTCAGTCTTGCTGTGTATGTAGTGAAGTTATTGCGTTGCGTAGCACATAACTCGGGAACGCTGCGTCAATTAGAACTTATAGTGCTGGAACAGTACGTGTGGAGGCGGCGACAACCTCAACTCCGAACAGCCCGTGAAGTGAATGAAGTCCATGGGAGACTGGATATATTTTTATGTTCTTTGAGTGAATTCGTAAGTTTTATTAAGTTTAGTTAGACAAAGTTCTTGTGTTAGGTATGTAAGGTTAGATAAGTTATTATTAAATTGATAACTATACTGTCACTTTACAATTAAGAATAAAACACTCAATTTAAAAATATATCAATTTACGGCAAACGCTGCATAATGTGCCAGGGCTAAGCCAAAATTTATCCTGTGTCCTCTATTTAATAAATTAGAAAGAAAAAGATGTACTGAACTCTAGTTAGTAACTCTAGTTAGTGACTCTAGTTATTAACTCTAGTTATGAACTCTAGTTAGTAACTCTAGTTAGTGACTCTAGTTATGAACTCTAGTTAATAACTCTAGTTAGTCACTGAAAACTTGTTTAGTTTGTGAACAAAACAATCGACGCCACATATTCATATAAGTTTAGGTCAACAATATTATGCTACTTCACTGTTTATATATTTGACTCACTGACAGCCTCCGTAACGTAGCGGTAGCGAACGCGGCCGCTGCACAAGGAGGCGCGGGTTTAATCCCCGCGCTGTGCAAATATAATATGTATGCATTAATATGAATATTTACACTAGTTTGGTCGTGCCTCGGAAAGCACATTAAGCCGTTGGTCCCGATTGCCATACGAACATCTAATGGCAGTCGTTACGGGTTGTTGGAGCCCTCAAAAGTCCAATAATTTCTAACTGCAATGCTTCGATATCGCCTTTGGGTTGCGGAGGTCAGACGGCAGTCGCTTCACGGAAAATATCGAAATTTAGCCAAAATCATCTAAGCTGAAAAAGCTTCGGATGCGACTGTGATTAACGCTGGGATGATGATGATAACATACAATATACTCAAAAGCCTCGTACTCAAACACGAATAAATTATAAACAAGTGTTGTCCCGGTGTCACAGCCACGGTCAAAGACGACATCTAATATTTGTCAATTTAGATTAAGGCTTATAATGATAAATACTTATTTATCACTAGCTGTTGCCCGCGACTCCGTCCGCGTGGACTTCAGTCTACAGCGCGCGGTGGTTCCCGTAAATTAAAAAGAGCTCAGTTGATATAAAATAAGCGCCTGTTAAAATAATGGGTGCAATATGTAGTACGTCCGCGTTAGCTCCCGTTTTCGCAACTTTTTTTGTTACTGCTCTGCTCCTATTGGTCATAGTGGGATGTTAAATACCTTAAGTCCTTTCTCAGGCTTTAGACTATCTGTGTACCAAATTCATTACAATCGTTTAAGTAGTTTTGGCGTGAAAGCCGGACAGATAGACAGACAGAGACACTTTCGCATTTATAATATTAGTATGGATTATAAATAACTAAATTTAAGTTATTTACTTAAATAAATAATCATAACAAATCATTAAAACACATTAAAGCACGCACTATGTTAATGGTTCACAATTTATTATTAAACGAAGTTCATTCTACATGTAAACTTATTCACAGCACTTTGTAATATGTTTACAACAACACGTTAAAAAAACAAAACTTTCTACGCCGAAACTTTGCAATCTTGGCAGGTGTGCTACCTATCACAATTTCTGGAGTATTAGGTACGTACATGATTATAATTCCAAACGTTTCACACACGATAAGCCACAGTAATAATTTGCTATGTTATTTCAATAGGCTCATGAGTTCGTGGCGTTTTGTGTGATACTTACAACGTAACTCACTGACGGTGCTATAGGTACGTATTAGGTACTCAAGTAAACCAATCACAGCCACTTGGGAATTGTCAAAGGGTCAGTCAGGCAGAAAGATGAAGTTATTTGTTCATTTCAAAGAGTAGGGACCTATGGAGAAGAAGAAGCTAAGAAGTATCTTTCTTGTACCTTTATTTTGTCGGTCGTTTATAGCGCTAGAAGGAAGAAAGATTTTCGGCTGAAGCTTTTCATTATTACTTGGGTAGCAGTACATACCAAAAAGGCCACAAGCAAAACAGCGCGTCATACAGACGTCACACGAATTCTACTTCTCGCAAGCAGAGTTTTCCATGCATACATACAACTTCCCAACATCAACCATTGGGCAAGTGCTCGCTAGACTCAAGTCCTGTCTGGTCGGAGGATCCTCCCTTTTATAGGGAGAATGAGTGAACTTTACACCCTGTTCCTCATGCTTCCACACTTGCAATATAAAAAATATCTTATGTAAGTCATAAACCATACTCACGAAGTCACAGCTGTTATCAAAGAGCAAATATATTTGGAATCGCATCGGTTATAAATCGCTTGCCAATGAAAGTGTCCACAAACAAGAGGCGGAACACTTCATTGAGCGTCTTTATCGGTCGTACAGTGAAAAAGCGAGAACACCCGTATTCTGAAAGCGTCATCCGTTTGATATATGGCTGCTGACCGAAACGTTTATCTGAATCACTGAAGCTTCAGCTCTCTAGCTCCTTTAATACCGTTGGAACACGCAAACCCGACTGGTTTGGTTTACGTACCCGCATACTATCACTGTCTTTTTTCTCTCCTACTGGTCGAACATTATGCCCTAAGAGCCATTTTGAGGTTCGATCTCGAGCAATATTTCTTCTATTTGCTACGTCATTTCTTTCTATATTACATTGGAATGTTTCTAGAGGGAGCTTAAGAAGTCACAGTATCCGGCTAAAGTATCTCTGTAGAGTGAAAATTCTTAAATGTGCGTAATGTAGCGGTACCTACAACGCTACATGCGGACAACGCATCATCATCAGTATAATTCGTTGTTCGCGAATCCTGCATCTCACAAGCAGAGTTCGCTGAGCAACTAGCACGACGCATACAAGTTCAACAA
Source organism: Sesamia nonagrioides (assembly GCA_017933935.1). Classification (NCBI taxonomy): domain Eukaryota; kingdom Metazoa; phylum Arthropoda; class Insecta; order Lepidoptera; family Noctuidae; genus Sesamia; species Sesamia nonagrioides. Next base: position 4,233 of record JADWQK010000783.1, read on the forward strand.
GTCTGGTCCTAGAACCCTCCCTTTTCTATGGAGGATGAGTGAGCTTTACCCGCTACCCCTCATACCTCCACAGTATTATTATATCTAAAATATCTATGAAATACTGTTGACGAGACAAACAACAAAAAAAACTAACATCATCCTATATAGTAGCCATAAGCATTCCTTTTAAAATTTACCGTGTAAAGAAGTAAATACAATTGCCTACTAGTTACAATTAGGTAACGATTCAGAATACAATAGTGACCAGCTCTGGCTAAAGGTCGACAGAATTAATTGTAAAAGTTTTCACTGCATATATGTATACTATATGTTATATTAATATTGAGTTCATCTTATTTCGCATACCTACATACCCTGTGATAGTTAAGACAAAAGGATATTTATCTGCGTGAACTTCATTGATGACTAAGGAAACTGTATTGACACTATGGACACATGTTGCTGAATCGCGGTTTTTTTAATCATGGGCCCCGCACTGGGAATTACTCTTATATCGTGGGTTTTAGTTTGACAGTGACAGCCTCCGTGGCGTAGCGGTAGCGGACGCGGCCGCTGCGCAAGGTGGCGTGGGTTCGATCCCCGCACAGTGCAAGTATTTGTATGCATGAATATGAATACTTGTACTGGTCTAGTCGTGCCTCGGAAAGCACGTTAAGCCGTTGGTCCCGGTTGCCATACAAACATCTACTGGCAGTCATTACGGGTTGTTGGAGCCCTCAAAAGTCCAACAATTGGTCTAACTGCAATGCTTCGATGTCGCCTTCGGGTTGTGGAGGTCAGACGGCAGTCGCTTCACGGAAAATGTCGAAGTTTAGCCATTTCAGCAGTTGGACTGGTAAAGCGGACCCCAGACTCCAAAGCTGAAAAGGCTTCGGATGCGACTGGGATTAATGCTGTGATGATGATGATCGTGGGTCTTAGTTTACAGAAACGCTTATGTAAACTAAGAAAAAAATAGTCAGACCTGGAAGAAGTTTTTTTTTTATATATTGTAAACTAGCGCTTCACCGCAATCCTGCCTGATGGTAAGCAGTGACGCAATCGTTGATGGTAAAGCGCACTAGTTTATTAAGAGCCTATTCACTCTAGCCTTGAAGACACTCAAATTGTAGTCCGACGGAAACACCGCCGCTGGCAAATTGTTCCAATCCCTCGATGTACGCGGTATAAAGGAGGAGGCGAAACGCTTCGTCCGGATCGTAATGGTGTTAACAACGTAAGGGTGGAAACCAGCCGTACGACGGGTCGTCCGCTGGTGGACCGGAGATGGGGGAATTAAATCATGCAATTCCAGATCATACAAATTATAACCCATGATACATAGCGTAACATTCAATCGCATAACCACTGCGCCAACTCTACCATTAAATTACCATGCCGGATTTTAGTAATGAAGAAAAAGTAAGGATGCAATGCAATCATAATGAGTAAGCTAAGTTTGAGGATTTAGTTAAGCCTAGTTGTTAAAACTTAGTAACATAACTTAGTACCTAGTAAGAAGAGTAAGTAAATAAAATATTATACAACATATATTAAATTGTACAATAAATAACAGCAATACTTTTTCTTAAAACTTTTTGCTTGGTTTTTTTACAAAATAGGATTTGTTTGTACTTGCAATGCGTCCTTTTACCTGGGTGTGAGACTGTAACTTCATTAAAAGAAGATTAAAACAAACTTTTTCACCGCTGTAAAATTGTTGAGCGGGCTCCAGTGTCAGGGCTTTTATGAAACGATAATAGCGCGGTTGCAATATACCAGCGTGGTAGCATTTTTATTATGTTTAAAAATGGAAGGAAGATGTTAAAAATGTACAGTGTATGCATCGTGCTGTCGCATATTTATTAACTACCTTTAATGGAAAGTAAATCGGCACGTCTCGTTATGCTTAGATGTTTTACCTGTTTATGAGATTTAATTTTTTTTTTACGAAAGGTAAGTAATTTGATTTTATACCCTAACTATTGCTCTAAGCTTAGAGCAAGTAAGAGAGTAAGCTAAATGGCGATAGCAACCGGTATTCCCAATATTGTGTCGAACGTGTTAAATGGAACAAAGGAATGATCAGGTTTTCTATAAACTTAGCACAGAGAATTTTTTTTTTTTTTGGTTCGGTTCGAGTTGGGTTCACACACTTGCAAACGAATCGCAACGAATACACTTCTCATCAGAAAAATCGAAATACTTCCCTTTTTATGGTTTCTTTCCAAATTTTACACAACAGAGTATTTATTCCATGAAAAAAAAAACACATCATGTATAACTGGCAGTTTGACCATAAAAAAGGTAAGCGAAAATTTTAAATTCAAAATTAGAATTTCATTTGTTTATCTACACACGAAATATATCACTGTTTTGAAACAAATGTGTGTTTAGAGTTAGAGTACATTTCACCTTTGTAAACTAAAATTTTGCGTTTATCTTGAAAGTTTTTTTTTCTTTTTTTGTTTGCTGCGGCTTCGGCACGGCAGTGTTTTTTTTTTTTTACTGGATTCTGGACTAAATCAGCGTGTTGTCGCTGGAAGATTGCATCTAAGCCTGTCTGTTCATAGAGTCTACAAACGCTATCGGGAGATTAGTTCGTTCACGCGCCGTTTAGGATCTGGCAGGAATCGTGTTACTTCAGAGTGAGAAGATCGATTTATTGTAACAACTTCTTTACGGAATCGACCCCTTAACGCTTTTCAACTACAGCAGCAGCTTCATGTTGTACGTGGTGTGGCTGTAAGTGACTCTACAATTAGAAGAAGGTTGAAGGAATGTGGGATTAGTACCGCACAAACCAGCAAACGGGCCGAAATTAACTGCACACCATCGGAGAGCATGGCTTAGCTTTGCACGTGAGCACCTATATTGGTCATACGTCCAATGGATCAAAGTCCTCTTTTCTGATGAGTGAAAAATTATGCTATATGGTAACGACGGAAAGAACAAGATCTATAGAAGAGATGGAGAACGCTTTGTCGAGTTAGACAGTTAAAGAAAGAGGGAAGAGGGAGACAAACAAATAATTTATTATATAACAAATAGCAAAGATAAAGTAAAGATAATATATAAAAATGGATAATGAAGGAATGAGGTGGATGAGGTGAGGTTACAAGTAAAATAAAAAAGGTAAACAGTAAAATATAAAAAAGACAGCTTCAGGAACGGCCCCGGCGGCGGAGGGCCCGCGGCAGTGGGCAGGCGGCTGAGGGTCTGCGAAGAGGGCCGGCGGCTGAGGGCCGGCGCAGAGGGCCGGCGGCCTCGGGCCGGCGATAATAGTTGAAGAGCGGGGCGGCTGAGAGGGCCGACAACAGCGGCGGAGATCCGGCAACAGCGGCAAACAACGGCTCCGGCGGCAGAGGTCCGGCTACAGCAGCGGCGCCGCCATCAGAGGCGGTGGCGCTGTCAACAGAGGCGGTACCAGGCAGCAGAAATTGTTTTTAGCAGGACCGGTCCCTGCGACGGAGAGCCGGCAGCAGCAAAGCGGAGGAACGGCCCCGACATAGTCTTGTCAGAGGAGGTTCCAAGAGGAGGATCCAAGAGGCTCCGCGAGGGAGAGGGTACCCCTAGGAGGGCTCTGGAGGAATAAAACACAAACTTAATAAACTTCACAAAGGTATACACCAGACCGAAACTAAAGCTAAACTGTCCACGTTCTGCGAGGGCTTCCGAAGAAACCTCACATAACACCTTTCCACAAAATTTGAATATTTGAAAAATTATAAGCAATATAAAGTATCTTAAAGTAAACGAGTTCGGATAACAAATCCGGTAGAAAACATAGCAAGCAGTCAAGAATTTAGAAGAAAAAGGTTGTCATTAGAGACATCAAAAACTGTCATAACAAAGGGGGTTTGGCGGGAATGTCAAGATGAGTGTCACGCTCATTTTTCATTGGACTTTTAAAATTATTTATAGTGTCGTTTACTAAATAAAAACGCGTGATTTATGTATTAAAAAGTGCATTCAGTGAATAATTCAAAAAGAACAGTGAAATATTGTAGCATAGTGGCCTCATCATGTCTTTACGCTAAACCGCTCCTTATCGTCCAAACGCGTAAAACGAAAGGAGTTAGTTTAGGTTAAGTTATGCTAGTATAAGTTAGGATAAATTAGGGTAAGTTAGGATAAGTTGGGATAGATATTTAATGAAGAAAAAAAATTACTGAAGACTTGGCTGTATGGCGTACTATGCCTTTGCCTTTTCCATTCGCCCGAACGGAAAGAAATGAACCAAAAAAAAAATGTCATAACAAAGAAAATATTATTGTGAATATGCAAATATAAGTAAATATTAAATTATAGCGTTGTGTTGAGTAGGAAAAATTAATACGGCACAGCACAGGTACAACTTCTTAAGCCAAGTTATCGCCAAGTCGCCGAAATTTAGGCTTTAAGTTGAGGACCGTGTCTGTAAGCAGAATAATGGGTCTTGGTGTAGTAAAATATGTTCAGAACAGCGCCTCATAATACTAGAATGCGTATTATGACCTGCAGAAATGAATGATATATAAATATGAAGAAGTAAGTATATGTAGGCAATATACATAACACTACAGCTTTTCACAATGCTGTATTGAAGAAAAGGTCAGCTAAGTGGCGGTACGTGGACGGTTTGGGGAGAAATCAGCGCCGAAACTAAGACAGAGCTATTGTTCGTGTCTGGGCCACGTCTGCCTGCACTAAACTATCATCGGTACGTCGAACAGTGTCTTGAGCCTCACGTGATACCCTATGCACATTTTAATGGCAACGGCTTCATATCCATGCACGACAATGCTAGGGCGCACACCGCTGGCGTCGTACGAGATTATCTTGCCGAAGTCGGTATCCCTATTATGGAATGGCCAGCAAGAAGCCCGGATATGAATCCCATCGAACATTTATGGGATGAGTTAAAGAGACGTGTTCGTGCTAGAAATCCGGCCTCGGATTGAATCAGCCAGCTGAAGCATGCGTTCCAAGAAGAATGGAATGAAATGCCTCAACATTTGATCGTGACTCTCATTCGATCCATGAAGAACCGTATGGAAGCAGTCATACGAGCTCGGGGAGGGAACACTAGTTACTAAATAAACTTTTCCTAGCTTTTTTTTTATTTACATGTATTGTTTAATTCATATCCTTCATACTCCAAACGGGAAAAATTACCTACTCGTTACCAAATACGAATCCTATGAAAAATTAATTTGAATTTAGAATATTAACATTAGGATTTTAAAACATCTTTTTATTCAGTATCAAACGACATATGACATTTTTAAATATGTATATCTTTCTGATAATCCTTACATAACATAAACTCGTAAGCTGTTTTGATTTTTTGATGAGAGGTGTATTATAAGTAACATTAGAACTAAATCAATTATTTGTTTTAAAAAAGTTAGATATGTAATGTAAATTATCTTCAAGTAAACGTAATACATAGAATATAAAAAAAAAAATTGTACATTTATTGTAATTTTGTTTTTGCAGAACTAAAGACAAAGTCAATCTTTCATTATTCGGCTCCGCTTTCCTCAGTCTGGAATCCGAATCTTCACAAATTGGAAACAAGTATCTCGCCAAGCAGGTAATGAGTTAGTGAAGCCGTACGATAGAGTCGAATAAGATCGGCCTGTCATTTAGTCGAGAGCAAATTTAAATCCGAAAAATAACTCTCTGTAGTCGGTAGTATAAGAGCTGCATAGCTTTTTTACTGCAGAAAACGTAAATTCCGAAGAAAAAGAACCTCGCCAAATCCGTGGATCACACAAATTCAGATTGTTTAATCCATTATAGTTCATGCTAAATATGCACATTATTTCTTATAAAGTTCTAAATATAAATTATTGTCTCAAAAGGTTTATATTAAATAATTCTAAAGAAGATGTTTCATGGAAAAAAGTATCGTTCTTTAAGTTCCTGTGTCCCCTAGATGGGCAGAGGGCGTCCGCAGTTCGCCCCCATCCCGTTCGGTCTTGAGCTTCGCATTTTATTTCGCTCCAGGTCTTTCTATGTTTTTCGCTTTGCAATTACTGTTCGCTGCCAGATCTGCTTATGGCGACCACGTCTAAGCTTACCTTGGGGATTCCAATCTAAGGTTTGCTTTGGTATGTGTTCAGGATCCCTTCGGAGTGTGCGGTCGATCGAAGTTTCACCGCAGCGCTCCCATAGATATATTTGAGATTTTTACGGGCCAGTAAATACCAAGAATATGGTGGCCGTTGACAACGACCTGAAGTTTATGCGAGATGTATTTTCTGAACTTCCACGTCTCACACCCATGCAGCAATACGGTTTTTACATTGGACCGGAATATTTTGAGCTTACATATCTCTTTTGGTCAGTTGTCGCGATTGCCACACGAGACAGCTCTGTGCGATGGTTGCTTATACCTTGACGATTCTCGAAGCGAGGTCCTCTTCTGTGCCTCCAGTTTCGGACGCAACACTACCGAGGTACGTGAATTTGTGGACCCTTTCCACAGTCTCTGTGCCGATGAGCAACGGCAAAGAACTTATCGCCCCGCATCTCATTTGCTGCGTCGTCTGCTCGTGTGTGATTCAGCAGGCATAGGTTATCGGCGTAATTCAGGTCTTCTAGGACTATGGATATGCCCCACTAAATTCTATAAGGACCATGCTTTCATTATAACTAGAACTTAAAATGATGATAACAATCTAGTCGGTATAATCGGATTTGGGCGGTTAAAAAGCTTTGCACAAACATAATATGTCTTTATGGTTTATTCAACGCTTACTGCTTTCATTTTCAACCTTTGAGCTGATGTATAGCTTTGGAGGATTCAACCACACTACTAGTCCTACCCGTTGATATTGTAGGGGCCTACTTGGTCCTTCAAGCAATGTTCTCAACGCCATTAAAGTTAATAGCAAGAAATAATGGACAAACATGAATTAAGTTAAAGATTAGAAGACAATTATAATCGTCCTATATGGCGCACAAGCTAAAGAAGCAAGATATTAAGAAAAGATAATGTTTTTTTTTAATAATTATAATCTAGTGCTTGACTGCAATCCCGCCTGATGGTAAGCAGAGATGCAATCGTTGATGGTAAAGCGACTAGTTTATTAAGCCTAGTTATTAGTTTATTACTTTAATTTGTTAAGTTTTTAGTTTACTTAAAAAACTAAGGAATAGGAAGGATGATGGCAGTTGAGCGAGGTGATGCAATGTTAAACCCAAGACCAACACGACCAAACAATGCTGCGCTAGAGGGAGATTGATCTGGAGACTCTCCACGACCAAACTCCCGACACAACAACATTTGGCGAATCGTACTCGCCACATATCGCAACACAACTGCTCAGACCCGTCCTCCGTACGACTTCACTAGACATCATGCCGGAACACGACGAATCGCTTTGCGGCAAGGCTTTGTCTGGTGGTGGTAACTTCTGCCGACAGCCGTGTTATGGCCTACCGAAAAATTACTATATTCAGCAAGCAAAAATTTGTATAGCTTTTAATCAGGACATATAATGCCAATAAAATTATTTTATTAATTAATACAGTTAGAATTCTCCCGATGCTTTCACTGTTGAAATATGTATCCCACAAAGTTGCATAAGTTGACCTTAGCACTCTGTTGGATTTGTAATGTAAATGTGAATTTTTGCTATCGATTAGAAGTCTTTTCGTTTTAAAACATTTCGGCGGTGAAGCCACGGTGGACGGGTCTGAGCAGTTGTGTTGCGATGGCATGCCCTAATGTGCTGTGTCGGGAGTTTGGTCGTGGAGATCAGACGCATCGTTGGTCCGTGTTGGGTTAAACATTGCATCACCTCGCTCAACTGCCGTCTTCCTTCCTATTCACTCAGTTTTTTTGAGTGAATAGGCTTAATAAGCTAGTGTGCTTTACCATCAACGATTGCATCACTGCTTAACATCAGGCGGGATTGCAGTCAAGCACTAGTTTATAACTATTAAAAAAAAAATCCATTATTGAGTTTCCCATAAATGAAAAATCCATTGTCATAGCAGCGGGTAGGGCACAGTCACATTACTGTCGGCTATATGTTATAGGAAATGATGGACGTTGGTTATGGCATCAAACATGCGGCCATTTTTTTTTAAATATTTGTCCAGCACTAGGAGTCTGCTAGACCCGAAACAACTACTTGGACGCCATACAAACATTTGTCAAAACCCGCAACACTCATCGAAGTAGCTCAGCCAATGAAATTAAATAAATGAAATAAAATCATTTATTAAGCAAGTAGGATCACTGACCACTTTTACACGTCATGTTTATTTTTTTACTTTTTTACCTAGATGAAGCCGGCATTTCCTAACTGACTACCTCTGAGAAGAAATAGCCGGAACAAACTAAGGGATCATCGTCTTTTTTCAAGGCCAGACATTAAAAATGAAAATGTATACAATAATTTACTTTATAATTACGAATACTGTTTAACAACAATGCTTAACAGAGCGAGCAGCTCAGTCCCAAGCTTTTTTGTCTTCTAAATAATCTGTGGTTTTATAATACCCCTTCCTTTTTGCAAAGTTTGGTCTTTATATGGTTTTTAAATCGTTTAATGGGTAAGTGCACCAAATTGTCGTCAATACTAGATGGACTCCATTCAAATTGCTACCCTTGGGAGAAGACAGACAATTCAATATAGATTAATCAACTTATAAATGCGATTTCAATAGGCTACGCATAATATGTAGAAAAATTCATTAGTCTCGTAAATCACGCTGAAGTTGAAGGCTTTCATGTTGATTGCATTCGCAAAGAATGTTCCCAGTGTTTGCGGGTGCCAGGTCAGCCGTCTCTTTCACTCTTGTGTGCTCCTAATTTAATGAAAATACGATAATACGATGTTAAAATTAAGGGATATTTTGATAGCCAGTAAATTAAGGTAAGGCAACTAAGTATATTTGGTCACAATCCAACAGTTTGTTGAATTAGGATGATTTAAAATGATTGATTAATTTTAAATTTAATTAATGTCAGTACTAAATTTTAGTTCAGTAATAGTACCTACCTACTGCGGCTAAAATACGCTATGGCATTTGGAGCCATTCTCCAACAAACATTGAAATAGCAGCGGTTTATAGCGGGCGGCGGCGCGTTGAACTCAAATAACGTAAATGAATAAATGAAATAGCTCCGTTTAGCAAACTAATAGGCTTATCATTTTGTTTTAACCAGATCACTTAAAATCGCTTATTTGTCCACTCCCACCAATTTTCTCATCCGAATCGAGCGAATCAGCACTTCGGTAGGCGATTCGCATGAATGTAAATTATTTTTGGGCAAATCTACAACTCCAGAAATACTAAGCAATCGGAAAAGTTTAAATGTATGCAGTACAGGTAAGAAAAAGTACACTAACGCACAGAAGTGATTAAAGGGTGTTGAAAAACACTATGAGGCCAACAGTCATATGTATTTCCCGGACATTGTATATTTTTTTTCACTACACCACAATTTTTGTTTACGGTGATATTGAAGGTAGAAATTTCAACAATATTTTCAATATTAGTAAGTATCATAAGGTACTAATAGTACCATAAGTTGCTATACATTTAAAGCACTTTGTGGTACTCCAAAGATAATAAGTTGTACCAGATACTCTCGCGTTTGGTAAACGGCGAGTCGGAAAACGTCCGTATTCTCTGCGGACAGAGTAGGTGCCGCCATTGCAAAACATTGTGTATTCATCATGTTCATATGTTATTGCTATTTTAAAGAACATGCGATCCGCACGTTGCTAAGAAAATGATTGATAAGAAATAAGAACCTACTTTTATGTTTCAATTTTTTGTTTTCATGAAAATCTAAAAGTTCGTATGTCTCAAAAACTTATGATAAGTTTTTAAAACAACTTATGTTTATATTAGCTATTAACTTATATTTATTACTAGCTTTCCGACCGCGGCTTCGCCCGCGTGGATTTCGGTTATATCGCGCTTTTTAGATTTCCCTCGGGAACATCAAACTTTTCCGGGATAAAAGGTAGCCTATGTTCTTTCTCAGGGTCTAAAGATTGTCTGTGCCAAATTTCATCAAAATCGGTTGAAAGGTTTAAGCGGGAAAGCGTAACAGAC
>JADWQK010002406.1:0-18704 GCA_017933935.1 Sesamia nonagrioides
CATTGCTAGTAGCGTCATTGTACGGCGTACGCACAGATGCACGCACATAAGTCTACTACAATTTAGCAACTTTCTTTAATACATTTTTCACTTTATAGCTTAAGCATTAAGTTCCAGATTAAACTGATTCGACCTACTGGCACCTGTAGATAGTTATGAAATATATATTTTTGATTTAATAAGTTAGTTAGTAGCCGCGCGTATTGGCATTTTGATCACAACCATTATTTGGGAATGTATTGACACAGGGCGACTATGACGAAGCCATACTTTAATATTTAGCTAATCCACCTCACAGTCGTTATTGCCATAACACTAAAATTAAACAATAAAGCGCTCTGCACATCAAAGCCGCCGACCCGCTGACACAGCCCGCCGACGCAACCTGAGAGACACAGCCAGAGGCTTGGGTTGAAAGAAGCATGTCGGCAACAAGGCGCGCAAGGTACGCAAGCGGTCAGTTCATCATTATCATCAGCTTTTTTATCGTCCCACTGCTGGGCGCAGGTCTCCTCTCATACAGAGAAGGATTGAGCGTAATCACCACGCTTGCTCAATGCGGGTTGGCGATTTCAGACTTAAAGTCCAGTCCAGACCAGCGCTCAGTTGCCCGGCGACATTTGAGCTGTAGTAAATATAAGGTGCTGATGTCGAGCCGTGGACCTGACACGTCGACATGAATGACTGAAGCCGCCATCCTAGCTCACCGGCAAAATGTAGCCGACATATGCCGCCGAGCCGGATTTGGTATGTAGAGCGCTTTATATCAACAACATATAAATAGAAATTTAGTAAGGACAGGGGGAGGAAGGTCTAAGAGACTAGACTGGACTCTGCCTCCACTTTTTATTTAATCAGTGCCCGGATAATCATTTTTGTGATCGAATATTACGTTTTTCTTTTTCTAACAACATAATTCAGCAGCCATTTCTAAGTAGTGTCATGCCAGTAACATTTACGAGCTGTTATGTTCTGCTTCACCAGTTATTTGTTTATTTGTGTTTGAATTCTCTTTAATACGTCATGTTTGTAGCAAATAATTATATATATTATTTCTTTCTATATCTTTTGTCACGGTCTTATAAAAAATATGTCGTGTTGGGGCTGGGGAAGCAATGGTTAGACATTTACAGTACAGGGAAAGATAACAGAATAATGTTATTCTCTTTAAGAGATAGACCTAGACATTAGGTTGCTAGATTATTAGTTCACGGGATTAATTACCAATATTAAGTCTTTATTCCAGCATAATGTCGCTGGTTATGGGACTTTGTATAGCGCAGGTCATTGGTTCACTTTGCTTAAGTAGGCCACTTCTACTATGATTTATGTAGGTAGGTAGTATAGATACAGATACGAATACTATATTTGCATCTAATGTTTGTGTCTGTGTATGCATTAGATCCATAAAAGAGACGATAATATACATGATATATGTACCCTAATAACACGTAGGCACTATACTGATTGTGTGTGTGTGTGTGTGTGTGTGCTAATGACCAAAACTGGAAAAAATCCTTCCGCCTGACGCAGGTCCTCACCGGACACGGTTGTTTCGGGTGGTTCCTGTTCCGGATAAGGCGGGAGGAAACGCCACGGTGTCACCATTGTGTGGATCGCTCTGAGGACACGGTGCAGCATAAGGTGCAGGTCTGCCCGGCCTGGGTAGAGCACTGTCCTCGTGGCGGCGATCGGCGGCGATCGGCGGCGATCTCTCACGTCCGACCCTGGCTCAAGCCATGGTCCAGAGCGAGAGTGCATGCCAGGCCGTCACCTCCTTCTGTGTGACAGAGGTGCTGGCAAAGGAGGAGGCGGAGCGCGTGAGGGAGCGGGAATTCCAGCGCCCTCACGCCACTAGGCGCCGCAGGAGACGCCCTGGTCGAGAGACGAACTCCAAGCCACCGTGGCCGCAGGCCTGCCGGCGGTGAACAGTGGGCAGCTCGCCACCCTGGTAAGGACCAGACCCGAGTCGACGGCTCGTTGTGTTCCACGCGCGCCTCAAAGAGATGTCAGCACATCGTCTCTTGGGTCAGGGTTGTGGGTTGGTTAAAAAAGAAACCGTGGCCCTGGCAGTCGCAGGGTTTTAGTCAGTAAAAATTTGACACGCCCTTCCACTCCGCCTAGAGCGAGAGAAGTCATTTGATGATTTCCCATTCCAATAAAACAAAAAAAAAAAAGGTTAGAGTGAATAGGTTAAATTCATGTCAAATACTGGATCTTCGTGAGGAAGTGTTCAATTAAATTATGACAGCTATGAAAATCTATGCTACATGCGTAAAACCTAAATAATAGGTATTATATCTATTATATAGGAATATAATTTTATGACTAGACTAATCGATTGGCAGGTAACATTAGTGAACACGTTATACTTGTTGGTAATAAATTAATAAAAAAATTCTACCTTTTCAGTTCGTTTGAGTTTTATGCAGGCGGGTTTTTTGTTTTTAAATAATATTTTTATATTTCTATCTTTTTAGTTTTAACAAATTATATAGAAATATAATTTGTTAAAACTAAATGTTGGAAAACTTAAAGAAAAATGTATAATTTTTTTTCTTCGTTCCATTTAATATTAAAACTGCATGTTATAGTTATACATATTTTCTAATGAGTATTTTAAATCCATCATTTTAAAACCTATTCCATAAGTTCGGTAGATATTTTTTACCTCCTATTATAGCGTCAAACATCCGCCATTTTGTTTTTTTAATGTCACCGTCTAAGACAAATCTAACGATGTCTCAAATGTGAAAATCCGTTAGGCGGTTCTGGAGATACAAGATAATAAAGAATATTACATACATTCATATGTGCAAGATACGCGCTTTGTGCATGCCTCCGAATGTAATTTTGTTTTTATTTTGCAAAAAATTGTAACTGACTGACTTTTGTGTTGAAATTTCTAAGTGTACATTAATTACGTAGATACGGACGACAGCAGGTCAAGCTACCCCAAACGGTCAGATATTTTCAATCAACATAGAGCCTTAATGCTACTCTAATAAGGAAGTCTGACAGATTGTAGTAGCTTGATGTGATATCGTCTGTACATAGGTTTGGTACTGTTTCACTGTATGTTTCTGGATCTGAGTACCTAATCATTGTTATTTTTTAAATTATTTTTGCCCTGTAATTTATGCACCGTCACTGCCCAGCATAAAATTAAGGGAATTATTCATCGCTCAATCTTGCTTTTACCACGTAAAGCATTGAATTCTGTAGTACGAGGCTGGATCCAGACTCCAATACCAGGTAGGTTCATTGAGCTCTACAAATACCGCTTGTGGTAGTTTTCCTAGCTCTAACTGCTTTCTGCGTAGTGCTGGCCAATCTATTCATCGGATAACACCCATGGCACCGTTAACCAGCCCATGGTTAACATTGATGTTCCGTCTTAGCATGGCTCGAGAGCTTACACCTAATTTTTTCAACTTTAGTCCGGCTTTGTCGGCATTAGTAGAATCAGTTATCGATTCCTAACAATACCTTCATGGATCGGACAGGGTTTTCTTTACATATTGTATATTTATGATATAGTTATGATAGGTAGACATTAACATATTTTTGATGTCATGTCTATGTTGCTTATGATTACTAATTCAATCGGAATAAAATGTAGTGAATTTTGTACTGGATTTTGGTATTTAAATCTATGTGAATTCATTCTTAGATATGATTATTGAAAGCGATAATCATTGTAACAACACTGTTTGTGTAGATATGTAGGATAAATGTACACAAGCGATATTAACTTTATAGCTGGACTGAAACGAGACAGGTCGTTTCTTTGATCACTCCCCATTCAGTAGCAATTTGACACAATGTGCTAAGAATCTTTTCCTTTTTCTTTTATTTGACAGTTCTTTGAGTTCATCTGTTACAATAGATCCATCAACTGCATTCTTTTGGAGCAATATCGACCTGTAACGTAGGTGATAATTTGATAAACAGACTTTTATAAATAAATTAAAAACAATTTGTAGGTAAATAACCTTATCATTTATTCGTTTGGGTTTTTCGATTGCTGAAGATCGAATTATTTCTTCAGGAGGTAGGCGGCGTAGGGCGAGGCGTAGGGGTAGGCGGAGTATGCGGCGACTGGTGCGGTGTAGGCGGAATAGGCCAGAGGCGCGGTGTAGGCAGCCGCTAATGGTGCAGTGTACGCCGCCGCCACTGGTGCAGTGTACGCTGCAGAGTACAGTACACCGGGCTTGGGTTTAGGCTCGGCTATGGCAACTGCCACCATACAAGCGAGGACCAACTGTAAAATAATAGGTAAACAGTATTAATTTCATTTCGAATACTTTGTAATTTTGTCCAACGAATTCATATCAGAATGCAGCATGAACTATACTGACTAGGAACATTGCCAGTTAGTTATATGCAACCACCACTTGACTTTCTATGTATGTATACTTCTAGAAAGACGGCGTAATTATTTGGTAGGAGACTTCACTTTTATTCACTTTCACTTAATGCTTAATACTGCAATTTAAATAAACTTATTTTTATCTATAATTTATACGCACCATATATTTGAACATCTTGATTGTTTTCACCGAGCTGCTGCTGCACTGAATGATACTAAAGATGCAATGGCTACGAATTTTATACTAACTTGAGAAGGACGAAGCACGCAACGTGAGTTGTTTGTAAAACGCGACTGTGCTCTGAATAATCAATAGTACCTATCCCTTTCAAACAAGAGTGTTGGATTTTCAATCGAATTTCACTAATATAAGAAAAGACTACCTATGTATATATGTAGTTATAACAAATTAGTCGTATTACACTTATTAGAGATGTTAAGCATTATATACATCTTCACCAGAAGTGATTTAGTAATTTTTTTATGTCTGCGGAACATAATACACCCGATGAAATAGCACACTGACTTAATTTGTAACAAATAAATCGTAAATACACACATACACGATCTCACGGCTTCTTATCACGGTGGTAAGCGATGCTATTTTTCCTAAGTGTTATTTCATTAACGATTTTCATTTGTCTTTTAGGATGACACAAGTTATCCGTTTATACATTTGGTTCTCAATTTCTTGCAGTACGTTAGTTGTCTTCAACATTTGGCAGACTCATAAACGATAATGATATATGTTTAAGTTGATTTATATAGTTTTGATTGAAATATTGAAAATCACCACACAAACACCTTCAGTGAGAGAAAAATAAAAACATTTTAAACGTTTCTTATTTTATCCAACATGCTGCTGCAAGTAGCTATTAGTCTACAAGCCTTATTTGTTACACTCGCAAATCATATTTTAATTAACATTAAACTGTCTTACAAATTGCAAAAAACGTAAGAAAATATGAATTTCGCAGGAAAATCTGGCGCTTATCCATTAAATAAATTACTTCAAAATAAGTATGAGTTGCACCGCGGACGGAGCACATGTTTCATGAAGGAATAGCAGGACATTATTTACTACAAAGCAGTAGAAATTGTTTAATTGTTCACTTCTTTTTAGTTAGGCGAATAAAGTAGATACCACTTCCAAAATATTTTTCATTTTCAATGATTGGATTGCTGTAATGGTCATGGGATTGGCGTATGTATGGTAGAGATAGTTGCTCCGAAGGTTGTTTACCCGGTTTTCTGGCGGGTCAATCCATTGCCAGGTCCAGGGTAATTTTAAATTCTCGTAGTATCGTGGCACTAAGGATTTTTTTTCTAGATTTCTAATTGTATCGATATAAAATTGATTGAAATCCTGTAAAAACCAGACTCTGTAAAATTAATTTGCATTCGGCTTTCACCCTTATTAGATACTGCTGTTTTGGCCCAAATTTAATATATTATCTACGCTCATCCCCTTTATGGAAGCAACCACAACTTTTGGACAAAATTGACCAAATTATTCGCAACACCCTAACAACCATTTTAAATGTGGCCTTGGACGACCGAGCCTGGATGCAAGCCACACTTCCCACCCGGTTTGGTGGCCTCGGCTTTCGTAAAATTTCCAGTATTAGCTTACCGGCGTTCCAGTCCTCTGTCCACAGCACTGAAGAGTTAACCGGGAAGATTTTAGCCTCATCCCTGATCGACTCTGAAGTGCCGTGCTCAACCGACGCGGTGAACGCCTGGAAAATGACTTGCCCAGATACGAATCTGCCCGTGAACCCATCTTCCCAGAGGCAGTGGGATGAGCCGCTCTGCAGGTTGGTACGGAATAATCTTTTTAATACGTCTACCAATACTGTTGAGCGTGCCCGCCTACTGGCTGTGGGTAGATGGGAATCAGGTCTCTGGCTTCAGGCGCTACCGTCACCCAACATAGGAACTTTTCTGGGTGACGCCACTTTCCGGCTCGCTACATGCCTGCGTCTGGGCGCCCCATGTGTGGCTCCGCATCGCTGCCAATGCGGTGAAGGTGTTGACTGCTTCGGACACCATGGCTTATCCTGTAGTAAAAGCGCAGGTCGGATAGCACGGCATGCCAGCATTAATGACATTATCCGCCGTGCTCTTGTCACCGCCGGTGTGCCAGCTGTTTTAGAACCTCACGGCAAGGTAGGTAGGCCTTTGGTGTGGGATGCAACGTGTGTCGATACCCTTGCGCCATCCCATCTTCCAAATACGGTGAGTTGTGCCGCAGCGGCTGCTGCAAGTGCGAAAAACCTCAAACGGCGGAAATACTCTAATCTCATTGGAACCTATATGTTCGAGTCGTTTGGGGTTGAAACACTAGGGCCATGGGGTCCAAGTGCACACCAATTATTTCGAGAGATCGCCAATCGTTTAATCGACTCTTCGCGTGACCAGAGGGCTGGGCTATTTTTTGGCACAAGAATCAGCATCGCCATACAACGTGGCAATGCTGCCAGCCTTTTAGGCACGTTTCCTGTTGACAGCGATGCGGATGAATTTTTTGATGCCCTCTAGTTTTTTCAATTCCTCCGTTATATACTTGTACATAATTTTATTTTTATTTTTTTAACTTTTTAAATTATGTAAATATTAGCCATGTAATTAATGAAATTGATATAAAAAAATACGGTAAAGACTTAAAAAAATCCTGTAATGTTATGTATACATATACACATATACTAATAATTATTATTTGTACTCGTACTTATATATATTACAACCCACTGATAAATTTTTAAAATCTATAGAAATATAATATTACCTTTTTTTAATAATTATAAACTAGTGCTTGACTGCGATCCCGCCTGATGGTAAGCAGTGATGTAATCGTTGATGGTAAAGCGCACTAGTTTATTAAGGCTATTCATTTAAAAAACTTAGGAATAGGAAGGATGACGGCAGTTGACCGAGACGATGCAATGTTAAACCTAAGACCAACACGACCAAACGATGCTGCGCTAGAGGGAGATTGATCTGGAAACTCTACACGACCAAACTCCCGCCATAACAACATTTGGCGCATCGTACCCGCCACACATCGCAACACAACTGCTCAGACCCGTCCTCCGTACGGCTTCACCAGACATTACGTACGTTACCTACGTTATTTCTCTCTCCTTTCCCTTAGTATTCCATCCAAAGGTCATACCGAGTTCACTTCGTTGGAGTTTTAGACGATTACCTACAACAATTAAGTCGAAAGAGATTTGATAGACTTTCTAGCAAGTCCAAGTCAAAGTAGAATTATGTTGTACCTAAAATTAAAGTGTGAACTTGGTATAATGCAAAGCTGTTTGAATTCAAATTAGATTCACAAGGAAAGGATTGGCTGCATCACGGTCTGTGTGTGACAAGTAGGCATGAATTTGCTTGGCTTGATCATTGTAAGCTAGTCTTGACGCGTGTACGTTGATATATAATTGTCCATGTAATGTTTATGTTGCACAAGAATTAGTAATCGATAAAAGCCCTTCAAAAATCTACTAATTGAAATTATGTATTATTTAAAAAAATAGTTATATGCAATCAATTTCATAATTATCGCTCACTGCAATTTTTTGTTGTCGTTGTTCATCGACACAGACGCTGTGGAAAGGGTCCACAAGTTCACCTACCTTGGTAATGTTGTGTCCGCAACTGGGGGGACCTAAGAGGACATCGCTTCGAGGATCGAAAAGGCACGAGCAACCTTCGCACAATTCTGTGACGTGTGGCAATCGCGGAAACTAACCAGAAGAGTTAAGCTCAAAATATTCCGGTCCAACGTAAAAACCTTATTGCTGTATGGGTGTGAGACGTGGAAGTTGATAAAAGTCATCTCGCATTAACTCTTTTAAGTTTTTGCCGTATTCTCGGTATCTACGATTTCAAATGAAGCGGGAGCGTTGCGGTGAAACCTCGTTCGACCAACAGTTTGGACTCCGAAGGGATCCTGGGACCCTAGTCAGCTATTACAGTAGTGACAGAATGGTAGATCACTGATTTCATAATTATGGATTCTGACAAGTTTCGTAATCTACTGACAAAATTGCGTCATTATGCAGTGGTCAATCACTGACACTCCACACCATAATAATAAACGTTCAAATTGAGTAGTAGTTTTTAGAAAATCATTTCTACTAACGGGTTTTATATTAATAGCAGTACGAAGGTCGAAATGTCATTCTATCACCATTCCATTACGAGACGACTGAGATAATTGATCGATCATTACGAATTTATCAAATTGCAAACCTTTAAGCACAATGACAATAGAATCATGTTGCAATGACAAGTTTTTAAAAATAGCAGACTAGAGCCCCTAAACATTTTCCAAGGCAAGCCTTTGACTGGAATATGCAAGAAAAGCGTAAAAGTGGCTGCAAAACCTAGTTAAGACCTGGAGCGAATTATAACGCGAAGCTCAAGATCGAACGGGATGGTGGCGCGCTGTGGACACCCCCTGCCCTATCTAGGAGACACTGAAATTTAAGTCAAGTAAGACAAGCATTTTTTTAATAAACTTTACATATACTTATAGCTTTGGCATTATCTAATGGATGTATTTTACATGATATCTGTAAAACGTAAACGTCCTAATCATATTGCTTCATCAATGCTGAATGCAAATAAATATTGCATATCAAATACATTGACGGCAAGTAAGTCTGATGTCATTAATTTGATAAACAGTCAATTTATGACAAGAAGCGTATATATTTCTTGATGGGTTTACTATAGTAATCCTCTAAGGGCTAAGGTACAATAACATTACAGAATAATCAAAAACAATTTAGAGGAAATCTTATTATTTATTGTTTCATGTTTTTTATCACGTGAAGATGGACTTATTTATGCAGGTAGTAAGCGGTACTTGATATAGTATACAATTTATGTCAATTTATCGATTGTTATTGTCGCTTGTCATGTCAAATTATTTCTTCAGGTAGTAAGCGGCGTAGGGTGAGGCGTAAGGGTAGGCGGAGTACGCGGCGAGTGGTGCAGTGTATGCGGAGTATGCAAGCGGCGCGGTGTAGGCGGCTGCCACCGGCGCGGTGTACGCCGCCGCAACTGGTGCCGTATACGCAGCAGAGTACAGCAGAGCAGGATTGGGCTTAGGCTCCGCTACGGCAACCGCCATCATGCAAGCGAGGACCAACTGTAAAATAATAAATACAATTAATTTCACACGTACGCGGCAGAGTATAAGATGGCCATTCATGGCTTCAGCTACGGCCACCAAGTACTGGTTTACTACATAAAATTTAAATTAAAGTTTTTCAATTTTTTAAAAAAAGAGAA
Source organism: Sesamia nonagrioides (assembly GCA_017933935.1). Classification (NCBI taxonomy): domain Eukaryota; kingdom Metazoa; phylum Arthropoda; class Insecta; order Lepidoptera; family Noctuidae; genus Sesamia; species Sesamia nonagrioides. The sequence continues at coordinate 9,680 of JADWQK010002406.1, forward strand.
GGAAATAGATTACTTACAAGTTTGAACATTTTTTTGTTATTGTCAAGTAGCTGCTGTGAACAGACTGATATCAAAGAACTCACAGCAACCAACTTTATAGTAAATGAAGAAGGACAGTGCACGCAATGTGTGCAAAGAGCCGTTCTTGACGCGGCGCCGTGCATCGAATACCGATCAGCTGGCCTCAGCAGCATGTGTTAATGAAGAGCAAGTTACTATACGATGCTTTCCGTTTCGTTGTTAATGTGAATGAATTCACTCAACTTTACGATTTGTAAAACCTATTTGGAGGTCATTTGGGGTTTGGTAGACAGCCTGCATCAAGCTGATCGAGCTAGAAGTGATGCGTTCGAACCAGACTTAATAAATTCTTTTTAGAAACAGGAATGCTAGTAATGTGCATCTTCTCAGTAAATTACGTGTATAAGTATGTAATAATTAAATATGTTGAATTTTAAAATGTTGATGAATTGAACATGTATAGAAACCATTGATCTAGTATAGTCGGGCTATAATGTTCTCACTACTGGGACAGAAACCTCTTGACAAACTGACTTGACTGCACATATAGCGCAGTGGTTAAACTATTGACTGCTGCGCTGCATGTCGCGGGTTCGATTCCCGCGCGGAACTAATATTAGTGTGACCTACAACTTACAAGTAGTTGTTCCGGGTCTGGCTGTTTGTATATGTGAGTTTATATGTCTGTAAACGCACTCACGATACAAGATTAATTTCTAGTGTGGGGCAATGCATTTTATATAAACAAAAATATTAGCCAATGTTGGGCGGTTGCATTGAAACAGCGAAGAAAGGGAAAATTGGAGAGGTTTACTTTCATTTTTCATTATTTTAATTGTTTAATAGGTCCCCAAAGCCAGGAGCACAGGCGAAGAGTGGACAGCCATTCGGTGTTCTATTTTTGGAGAGTGCGTGAGGCAATTGTATGACTTAATTCCCCCATCTCCGTTCCATCATCGAACGAACCGTGGTAACGGTGAGTTTCCACCCTTATGTTGTTGACACCACAACCACAGTAGACAGAGAACAGTAGATTATCTAAGGCCGCCCGCAGAGTTATTTGCCTACTCTTGCGTTGAACCCTAGGGTTGTCACTTTAATCTAAATTTATGGAATAAAAAGCATATTATGATTGAATATTTTACCAATTTATAAATTTAGTAAAAATAAAAAGCTTTTATTCACATAACATTTATTATATTAAGTTACAAATTTGATACCGACAAAATTTTTAAGACTAGGTACTTAAGTGTAACACTAAATTATATTCTAAAGCTCGTAAATAATGATAAATTTTAAGTGATGTGTGATATGGGAAATCGATATAACTGGTTCTTATCAGAGAATATTGTAAGTGATGAGTACTTAAATGTAACACTAACACAATAATATTCACAAGCTTATAACTAATGCTTAAATGATATAAAACATGAGAACGTAAACAATAAATATGTAGTTCTTATGAAAAAGTAGACATTAGTAAAGCTAAGATTATGTATGGGTAGCGACTATTTAACAAATGATACCTTACTTTAATAAAACCGCAAAACCTTTTTAGCCTCATTAATTAGGTTAGAGAGGTACAATTATAATGATTGTTTATGTGTAATGTTTGTTTATATAATCGGAAAGCATCAGCTAGCTCAAATGCAACAAAGGCGCCGCGCGCTATTAAGAGCACCTCGCGTTGCTGTTGTCGACGCACGCGTCGGAGGGATTAAAGGTTATAATGTTATAACTAAAATTCTACGCAACCCTAAGCGTCAGTCGGTCACATTTTACTATAATTTTATTAACTTAATATTATGATTAAGACGCCATATTTGGATCAAACAACACTGACAATAGAAAAAAAATAATAGTCATTTGCAATATTGATTATTGTGAAATTGCCCTTATTACACTATACGCGACAAATACGTTTACTTAAAAGATATTTCGTACTCAATACTCTGTTTTATAGTAAAACTGGGCCTCTTAAAATAAACATAACTTTAAGCGTAGTATTCAGGAAGTAAATCTGAGAATACAATTATATGGAAAAATGCGACTCGGGTACGCTCTTAATAAAGCAAATAAACTGTGAAACAAACAATACATATATCACATTTTCTAATAAAATTTAAGTTGTACTTACATTTCTGGTTCAGTAGGAAGTATGAAGAATGATAAGTCCGGATTTGCGAAAACATTATTGAGGCACCCGAAAACACTACAATATTTTTTTCCCCCTTTTGAAGTCATGATACTCGTAATAATTAATATTATGGTAAGTGGCCGGCGAGAATTGACGAACGCGAGCGGTCATGTAATTTACGCGCGTGCTCACAGTCACGCGGCACAGCCCGTATTGCCGCCATCCTATACCATCCTATATTATGCCAGCGTGTGCGTGAAATCGCGTACCGACACGGCGCTCGGCGCGCACGCATACATTCAAACCGAGAGCGGCTCGTTTATATGAAGATGTTTTACTGTTCTCTGTCTATTGTGCCACAACGATCCGAACGAAACGTTTCGCTTAGTCTTTTATACCGCTTACATCGAGGGGCTGGAACTGGCTCTTAATAAACTAGCGCGCTTTACCATCAAAGATCGCATTACTGCTTACTATCAGGTGGGATTGCGGTCAAGTACTAGTTTATATAAAAAAATAATAATGCAATAACAAAATAGGACTTCACTTAATATGTCACCATGACATTAAAAAACTTTAAGAAAGCTTGTATTAATTAGTTACTCAAACAAAATTCCAATTCCAATTTTAATTAGAACGCTTTCGAAAGTATGACGAAAAAATAATATTAAGCTTCAGCCAGATTTGTTGATGTGTCTGAATTAATTTCCTGCAATGAAATTGAAAGTAAAAGAGGCTACATTGGCGTTTTTGATTAAAGGAGCTCATCATTATTCTACTCGCCGATTAGAGGCGAGCCCCATTAACCTCACGTAACATACAAGCATGCGGCCTTCTTAAATTACTATAAAATTTCTGGCAGTTGTATCTTTGTATCATTCAGTGCAGCTCTAGCGTAGTGAAAACAATTCAAGATGTTCAAATATTTGGTAAATATTCTATTCCAGATCCAAAGTATATAATAGTAGAATCCTCTTTAATATGTACACTATACATGTATAGATAATAGAACATTAAATATCAAGATTTTACAATGGGTGACACAATGGGCGGTCTTATCGCTCAGAGCGACAACCTTTGGATGGGATACTAAGGGGAAGGAGACTCTCCCACTTATTTGTTTACATGTTGGCGGTTGCCGTAGCCGAGCCTAAACTCAACCTTAGGTTGCTTTAGTAGTAAAACACTTTTATACTCTGCCGCGTACGTGTGAAATTAATTGTATTTATTATTTTACAGTTGGTCCTCGCTTGCATGATGGCGGTTGCCGTAGCGGAGCCTAAGCCCAATCCTGCTCTGCTGTACTCTGCCGCGTACACGGCGCCGGTGGCGGCGGCGTACACCGCACCGGTGGCAGCCGCCTACACCGCGCCAGTTGCATACTCCGCATACACCGCACCACTCGCCGCGTACTCCGCCTACCCCTACGCCGCTTATTACCTGAAGAAATAATTTGACATGACAAGCGGCAACAACAAACAATAAACAATCGATAAATTAATATAATTTGGATAATATATCAAGTATTTTATTTCCGTATAGCATTGATAGTCAGTTATTTAGTGTATTTATGTCCCATGTAATAGGGGCAACCCTATTGCCATCAACCGGTTACCAATACAGGCTCCAAAGTACGAGGTCCTTATCGGAGATCCAAACAAAAATGCGAAAAACGTGCATACAATTCTAACTCACACACCCATACTAATATTATAAATGCGAAAGTAACTCTGTCTGTCTATCTGCCTGTTACGGTTTCCCGCTTAAACCTCTCAAACGATTTTGATGAAATTTGGCACAGACAATCTATAGACCCTGAGAAAGGACATAGGCTACCTTTTATCCTTGAAAAAATTGATATTCTCGAGGGAAATCTAAAAAGCGCGATATAACCAAACTCTACGCGGGCGAAGCCGCGGGCAGAAAGCTAGTATTATATATGTGTGACTTAGAATTTCATGCACATTTTTTACCTCAGGTCATAGATATTCATCATCAACATCATCATCAACCTTTTTATCATCCCACTGCTGGGCACAGGTCTCCTCTCATACAGAGAAGGATAGATCATCATGAATATTGTCACAAGTTTATTATGAAATAATTGACACAAGTTCATTAATTATGTAATTATTTATTAACAAAAATGATCTTAACAAAACATAAATTCTTATGATAATTTGTTTATTCAAAACTAGCTTCCCGCCCGCGGCTTCGCCCGCGTGGAGTTCGGTTATATCCTGCTTTTTAGATTTCCCTCGGGAATATCAATTTATTCCGATTTTTTTCAGAACTACCAGACAAAGTCTTGCCGCCAAGCGATTCGTCGTGTTCCGGCATGATGTCTGGTGAAGCCGTACGGAGGACGGAGCAGTTGTGTTCTTGTATCGGGAGTTTGGTCGTGGAGAGTCTCCAGATCAATCTCCCTCTAGCGCTGCATCGTTTGGTCGTATTGGTCTTGGGTTTAACATTGCATCACCTCGCTCAACTGCCATCATCGTTCCTATTCCTAAGTTTTTTAAGTGAATATACTTAATAAACTAGTGCGCTTTACCATCAACGATTGCATCACTGCTTACTATCAGGCGGGATTGCAGTCAAGCACTAGTTTATAATTATTAAAAAGAAAATATATATTAGTATGAATCGGTTATATCGCGCTTTTTAGATTTCCTTCGGGAACACCAAATTTTTCCTGGATAAAAACTACCCTATTATTTAATCCGCACTTGTAACTTTACGTCTACAAAATTTCAAAGCAATCGGTTCAGTAGTTAGGGCGTGAAAGCGGAACAAACAAACAAACTGACTTTCCGATTTATAATATTAGTATGATGACTTCCGCGATTTTGAATACAGGCCAATCAGTCAATCTTCGCGGCCAGTTGTATACCGCAGCACGAACGAGGTCCATGTCATTATTGGCGGCTGCCTTAATCAAGGATGCCTTGAGTGATTCTAGGTAAGGATGAGGCTTTGAGCAAGCCTTTTCCTCCAAGTGTTGCTATATATTCTAATCGAAGGGACTCAAATCTGGACTTGGGGAGGGCCAGTCTTTGTGGCGGATGAAGACGATCGCCGCCAGCCAGCCTTGTGTACACTTCGCTCTATGAACTGGCGCCAAATCTTGCTGGAATACCTAGTGCCTGTTATTGAACATGGTATGAGGCACAAGTTCAACAAGCTTCGTCAGGACTGTATTTTGATAACTGTATTCGTTTTTACACCTTTCTTACAAAAACATAACTCAGTTAAGCCCCAATGAGAAATTCCCAACCATGCCATTAGAGAGGTTGGAAAATGACCTCGTTGGACAAGCGGGAAACGGTTGTTCGCTTCTTCACTACTGTGTGCTTACCTTATCATTTTGTTTGTTGTAGCTCTCTTCTACGGTAAAAAATTATTCATTCGAAAAACAATTTTGCGATATTTTTTCCCGCGTATCGCTTCAATTAAGCTACATCTTTTTCCCGTGGTCTTGCTTCACCCCATCTGAAGGGCCAAGAGTTTCTGCTTACAGTTGGGATTTCTTTGAATTTGCGCCTTCACAGCTTTTATCACTGCTGGAACAGAGCAGGAGCGACCACTTTTTGACCTGTCATCTACACTAGAGTCTTCATTGTATCATTTGATGGTATGGTATACGAAGTGGATAAACGAATCTTTTGATTATATTCAAAATTTTCAGTATGTCAAAAATGTTAATTGGCGCGTAACCGCAACTATGCAACGTGCGCGTATGCACGAGTGCGTTGCAGTTATTACGTTGCATAGTTGCGGTTATGTAAAAGTATTATGTTAAGAAGGAAAAATGTAAATCCAATTTGGGTACAGTTCCCAACACTGAGATGTTACTAAGCTGTCAAAACTTAGCGATAAAGTTGCAGACTGATTTTGGGTGAGAAATGAGTCCTAATGTCGTGGAAGGTAATTGTAACAGTGCTCATCAGTAATGGGATGCTTATTCTGATCTGCAGGAATAAATACAATGAAATGTAAGTAAATTACACTTTACTTTACTTCACAATTACAATTACTTAAATTACAGAATCAGTCTTTAGGCCCAGCATCTTTAACACAAGTTGTCTTGGCAACTTAGCAAGGGTGCTGGTGTCGCCACACAATTGCTAACATCCTTTTAACTCTATGTACTACATGTTTCAATGTACTGTAACATTTGATGCAAATAAATTATCTCTTTATTTTTCTATATGTACATATTATTTTACATTTTTAAATATTTATATAAATAAATAAAAAAAAACATTTAAAAATATAAAAAAATAGTAGCCCACCGGTATCGGGAACAGGGTCCAAGCTACCGGCGGTCAGGGCTCCAGAGAGAGGAACTTCCTGACAATGCGAGCCGTGTCCAGAATTACAGCTTTCTGAATCAAGCCCTTGATCCAGCTGCCTAACGAGAGCCTCCTGAGGTGTTGGTCGAGACTCTTGGCTATTAAGCCATTGGCTGTCACGACTATCGGTACAATGATTGCTGAATCCACTTCCCAAATGTCGACAACCTCGTGAGCCAAGTCAAGATACTTGATTTGTTTATCTTTCTAGTTATAGCTATTCTTTCTTGTTAGGCTTTCACGAGGTTCTCATCATGCGGGATGGTTATGTCAACAATCATTGCACGCCGCTCTGTTCGATCCACCATCACTATATCAGGCTTATTGGCAACAATAGTCCTGTCAGTGATGATGGATCGATCCCAGTACAATGTGATATAGCCATTTTCGAGAACTGGGTCGGGCATATACCTGTAGTACGGCACCTCCGATTCCACAAGGTTGTATTTAAGAGCAAGTTGCTGGTGAATTATCCTGGCTACAAGGTTGTGTCTATGCAAGTACTCTCCGTTGGCTAGACGAGAACACCCGGAAATAATGTGTCTAATTGATTCTCCCGGCCGGTGACATGCCCGACAGATGTCAACTGTGCCGTCTTTCACAATGAATCTCCGGTGATTGTTCGTCATCATAACTTCGTCCATAATTGCAAAGACAAAACCTTCGGTTTCCCCAAAGAGGTCACCGAAACGTAGCCAGGCTACGGACGCTTGAAAATCTACATAGGGCCCGTGTAGGGCTCGGAGAAGCGTCCGTGAAGCTCTTTGCTCTTCCATACCAAGCGATCATTTGTTTCAAGCACTACTGGTTTACGCCAGTTCTCTATAGCCAAGGAGAGCGGAGTGAGGCCCTTGTCAGCCGCAACCACATCTCGATGCATCCCCACGTCGGTTTCTAGAAAATATTCCCTGAGACTGCATACCTCGCGATTGTGGAGGGTCTTGGCGTTTAAAAAGCCACGACCTCCACATTTTCGCGGGATATACAGCCTCATAACCGATGACCGTGGGTGATGCAATCGATTTGCAGTCAGCAGCGTATGGACCCTCTGATCCAGGGCGTCAAGTTCGGTTTGAGTCCATTTGAGTATGCCGAAAGAGTACATCAATACCGGCATGACCCAACCGTTGAAAGCGCGCACCTTGTTTCCGCCTGATAGAAGACTATTAAGTACTTTTTTCAGGTGGCCAAAGAAGCGTTCTTTCAACGATTGCTTCATGTCAGTAACATTGATACCCAACGCTTCCGACATACCCAAATACTTATAGGTTTCGGATGCGGAGAGGGCTCTAAGGTTTATGGAACCAGTGAGTTGGGTTCCCACGGATTCCATAATCTCTCCTCGCTTTACATGCATGACCGCACATTTGTCCACACCAAATTCCATCCTGATGGAGCTACTGAAAATTTCAGTAATTTTCAGTAGCTCGTTCAGTTGTGAATTGTTTGGAGCAAAAAGTTTCAGGTCATCCATGTAGAGGAGGTGTGATATAACCTGACCACCTCTCCTCAACCGATAGCCTAGACCTGAATCCTCTAATAGTGTGCTTAGAGGATTCAATGCAAAACCAAAGTGGACTCAAACTATCGCCCTGAAATATTCCTCGCTCGATCCTTATCGGTTCGCTATTCCTCTGAATATTTCGACATCCTGGATAGCAAAGGAGTGTCCTCATACACGACATCAGGAAGGTGCGCAGAGTTGTATCCACTTTATACAACTCCAGCACCCGCATGAGCCATGTATGTGGGACTGTCTCTTATTATTATTATTAGTCTCAATTGATGTCGTCATAGCTAATGAGACCTAGCCTATTATTGTTCGTGTTGTCCTTCTCTGATGGGCTTCTGATTTTAAGGCTTTCGGTGTTTCTTTTCAAGACTCTCCACACTAGTTTTTGTTTTAACTCGTTCACGAATGGAACCATGATCAAAAATCGAGAAGAAGTAAAGAGATGTGCACTTAATCGATTTTTTTTCTTTTACATATTATAAACTAGTGCTTGACCGCTATTCTGCCTGATGGTAAGCAGTGACGCAATCGTTGATGGTAAAGCGCACTAGTTTATTAAGAGCCTATTCACTCTGGCCTTGAAGACACTCAAATTGTAGTCCGGCGGAAACACCGCCGCTGGCAAATTGTTCCAGTCCCTCGATGTACGCGGTATAAAGGAGGAGGCGAAACGCTTCGTCCGGATCGTAGTGTAGTTCTATTCATTCTTTAAAAAGCACAGCAGAGCGCAAGCCGCTGCATTTAAAATCAAGATATATTACACAAGATTTCCTTTTGTGGCGAAAGTAAGAGCGGATTTTTTGAAAAACAAGGTCGGATGGTTGGATCGACTGCACAAAGAATGAATTAACTCTATATACTTCCCAGGCTTGAAAGAGAAAGTTTAGCCTGGGAAGTATCCCCACTTCAGGACATCCCAGGATACGCTTACGCTTTCTCCAGATCAATAAACAATATGTGCAAGTTCGTGTATGCACGTTTGTACTTGTGGCACAATTA
>JADWQK010002346.1:0-23331 GCA_017933935.1 Sesamia nonagrioides
CACACATATGTACAAACGTCTTGGTATTCTATGTGTGTAATCTGCAATTTTAACAATATTTGAAGTAGACCGCGCGTCAGCTGCCAAAATGCTGAATCAATATTCAAAGATAGCATTGAACAAGGGCTAAAACAGCAGCAGCGAATCAAGGTTATGGCCGAATGCATATTAATTTGCAACAATCTTTCCGAAAAGTCTTTGAAATTTTGAATTTTTTCTTCAATGAAAAAGGGAAAGGAATTCTCGAAGATTGGAGACCCAAGGAGACGAAGAGAGTTTTTTTCGATAACTTTGATATCTGGAAGTATTGATTTAAATTTTGGGAGTGTTAGGTGTCTGTCAGTTTGCTAAGTATAGTTCACATTTTGAAAGATTGAGATCGAGGCCTATGGAATGAAGTTAATTTTGTAAGAATGGAAGGTCAGCTAAAACTGTTTTAAATTCTCTCTGCGTCGGACAAACTTTTATTGTTATGAACAATAATGCGGTATGATGCAATAAATAATGGGAATTTTTGAATATCCCCATCAAATTCAGAATTTCTCTATGCGGGGCAATTTTAATTGACTACTAGCAGACGTAGCGGTGGGCGAATCGATCGGTCCACTTAACTTTTGAATACACTGTCATGACCAGTTCTTTATAGCTGAGTATAATTCATCAAACCCCCAAATGCCAGGCGAAGGAACATACTCAGGATTAACTTGTAATTGAGTACTGTTATATTCATTTTTAACACCCTTGCTCGTAAAGCTGATGTAATTCCACCGGTTTTAAATATGTAAAGCGGGCCATAACAAACGCGTGTGTTATCGAAGCAAATAGTTAAGTTATAGTCCATACAAATTCCATAACAGCATTATTTTCCATTTCAAGTAAATATGGAACTGATCGCCGCCGCACGACTCGCGCTGCGCCCTGTTCCATATTTGAAATGGCAAATAATAATACTAATGGCGGGAAAGCAACAGTGTGCATTCACAGATTGAGTTTATTTAAAATGAACAAAATATAAAATACTTTTTTTTCTGTTTCCTGGCAAGTGTGTTAAAAAACGTCGTACGATATACGTGCGTATTGGTTATAACATGCTCGGCTCAATTACACCCTCGCCTTCGGCTCGGGCTGAAATGCCTCGCATGTTATAACCATCATTACGCACTAATATCAATGTACTATAATTGTATCAAGAAATTTCTGCGCAATGATTCAATATAGCCGATTGAATCAATAGTAAACACACTGTAACCCTTTCACGATTAGTTCCTGGAATGGAATCGTACACTGATTGAGCTCCTCTGATGATACCTATAAAATATACGGTGGATACGATGATGCGGTATGAAATAGCACGTTCAATTAACTTATAATAAGTTATTTAAGCAGAAATAACACGTATTTATTGAGAAAATACAGCTATAAATGTGCGGTATGCGAACCCGACGACACATGATTCACAGTGAAAATATTAATTTTATGGGTTATTTAGGGCCAAAACCAACGGAAATATTCGCTCGAAGACCAAATGAATGCGCTAGAAGGTGAATGATCCTGATGGTAAAGTGTGGATTGCAATTAGTTTTCGGTTCACTGAGATTGAAGGAGGTTAGGCTGACAGCGGGTTACCCACAAAATTATCTCCCACCACCACAATGTAGTGCTACTCACCTGCGTCTCATCGTGTCGGCAGTCTCAAGGTGCACCAACAATCCTCAAAAGTCCTGGAGATCTCCTGAATTTTGATGAAAGCTCGCGAGCTCGGGGTGCGTGTTCGGGTCGGGTTCGATGCTATTATAGTCGTCAACTGTCATTCTTAACAGCTTTTGTGTACGGTGCCCGCGTTCCATGTGCGTTCGGATACACCAACGAAACAGAAACGCAAGCGAGTGCAACTAGTATTATGATTAGTGAGAAAACAATTCAATGGGCGTAAACATATATTATTAAAACGTTTTAAGCTACGAAAATTGGCCTACTGATACCTTTGTGTGAACAGACCTTGAACCACGTCATCCGTCTTACCCCTATATACATAGGTACGCACAGTCTTACCTCACCAAATCGTGCAATAGTGATTTATTAGGCAATAAACATGGAGAGTCAGCTATAATTTACAAAGGCTATGCATCTGGTGGCAATTTACCAAATAGCCGGTGAGGGCCAGGGGACGGAGGGAATATATGGGAGAATATTGTAGGCTTCTGAACTTGATTCTACGATTTGTAATTTGCCCACTTTTAGGTATTTTTGGGAGATAAACGACACGAGTGTCGTGTGTGCATCTCTGTACAGGGCTTTTCTAGCTGTTATCCTAGAGCGCTAATTGGCCACCCCATTTGGGGACCTAAATTATTTTACATCTCTCATATTCGGTAAATAGGTCCTCATTACCCCCAAATGGGGCTTGTAGGTGATCAATTAGCGCTCTAGGGTAATGATGTAGCTAGGAAAAACTCTTTCAAAAAGTTCGCGTACTTCTAACCATCATACTGGCAATAGACATCATTCATTCACCGCAATGACGAAAGAGATCGCTTCGCTATTCAGCCTTGTCTTCGTATGTGTATACAGTCATCAATTTTAAATATCGAACGGTGAAGCTCGATCTTCTTCTTGAAAATATACTTTTAAAAAAAGATGAAAAAAAGGCGGCTTAAGATTTTACTTTAAATATTGTTTGTTTTTTGGGATATCTTTATAATTCCTTGCTTGCTTGTTATTTTATTTTTTTTATTAGGATAAAACATAAGTTCTGCAAGTGATGAAGACATAAGCTGCACTCCCGATTGAATGAAAATGGAAGCTGAAGCAGCAATTAACAATATTGTATTCTTGTAATGCCGGTTTTTTTCTACTTAGCTCACAATCGTGGTGTAAAGCAGAGTAGTTAGCTCGGGTGTAAGCATCAATTGCACCCTCGAGTTCGAGGAGGTTTCGCGCGCCTACAGTTGTAGGCGCGCGAAAGCAGCGAGGTAATAAATATCTCGGGCTGCAATTGATGTCTATCAGGAGTTAATTACCATTAACCACCGAGTTCTATGTAGTAGTGTGTCGTACATGTAATAACATCACATCAATCTATACATATATACCTATTGATGTGATGCTATACATATACAACTGGTAACGGAAAAAGTATACCAAGGACACGGGTTTTTCGGATGATATCAAATGATAAGGAAAGGCTTCAACTCAAATTAAATTACTCTAAGAATTGTTGATTTACCCAATTGAGTTGTATTCTAAAAAATAATTTAATGTCCATCAGATAGACTTATAAAATATTGAAACACGTATTTTTTATTTTTTCTTTCATTCAAATACTTAGGAAGATATAATTGATTTGAAATGTCGCATGACGTCACGCCGTGGTACAAAATATACCACGGCGTGACGTAATTAGCCTCCACTCCGTAACTTTAATACGCTATATCTCAGTAGTTTTTGGTATTTCGACAAAATAAAAATACAGCCCCTATTTTTTTTTCATTGTCTATTAGACGGACTAATTATTTTTTTGATTTTCATACCTTGGATACATCCTTATTCAATATGTTTTTTTTTTATTCAAATCACAAAAAGCTTATCACCGTAGTACGTAGGTCAATAAATACACGATACTTACCAATATCACGATAAATCTCTTGTATGATTCTGCGCACCAAAAACCGCTCCAAGACCGTTTTATATCTTCCAAAGAAGCAGTGCCTTTGGGATGCATAAATTTTAATTTACCTGTATTCAACAAGTGTCCAATATGTGGGAGCGTGTCTGCCGCTAGGCATAAAACATCAGCAAAACGGCTTTATTCAAAAATTATTCATGAAGATGCATGGGCTGTGAGGCAGATGGGATCGTAGATTAAAAAACAACCGGTCAAGTACGAGTCCGATTCGCGCTGTTAGGGTTTTTATTATTATATCAGCAATAGGAATGAGTGCTTGGAGTTTCACTGTGTGAGCAAATCAGAAATGATTTGCTCACACAGTGACGCTCGAAATGTTCACAGAATATTTGATTATATATTAAAACTAGCTGACCCGGCAAACATTGTTTTGCTATGTATATTTTTTTAGGAAACATTTTTTTAGTTCAATAAAAATAATTAGGGTGGAGTACCCTTAACATTTAGGGGGATAAAAAATAGATGTTGTCCGATTTGTCCGATTTGTCCCAATATGCACACAAAATTTTGGGAAAGCCGTTTCAGAGGAGTTTAACCACAAACACCGCGATAATAAATAAATAATAGATCATTAATAAATAATTTAATTAAAATAAAATAAATATTGAAGGGTGGCTCCCATACAACAAACGTGTTTTTGCCGTTTCTTGCTCCATATTAGTAACGGAAATAGAAACATTTTTTTCCGTTTTTAAAGATAATCGTGCGGAACCCTTTGTTCGCGAGTCCGACTCGCACTTGGCCGGTTTTTTAATATTAGTTTTCACTGAAGCATGGCTTTTAAGAGAGAGTACACGCCAAGACGCTAAAGGGCCCAATGCGGGTAAATTAAGTCATATATCTTCGAATTTCTTTTTCAATACGTCATTTTCCTGACGTTTTTGAAACTAATGGTGATGATTTTTTCACACAAATTGCTTTACTTTGTGAAAAAAAATCCCGTCTGAATTAAGGACTGGATGTAAGTCTGTAGTCTGCGGTGTTCAAATTTCATGAATACTGCGTAATATTGAAATATATTCTTGTTAACTAAAAGTACTCTCTTGGATTTTCAACGCTCTATTTTACGCCGAGAGTCCAAAATCCAACTGCGCTTTGAATAAGCATTACTTTTAAATGTCGCGTAGTGTCATTTGAAATGGTCATTATTAACAGACGCGGTATTTAAAACGGGTATTATGAATAAATGCCAGAGTTATTGCTCTCGTTCATTGTCTTAACTCCAAGGAATGGAACGTTTTCTGCCTCCTTAAGTCCGGCCCAACTAGTAATTTGATCTTAATTTGCGCTGCCGGCATTTAAGTGTTACATAATTGTAAGACCAGTAGGCTGTAATTTGAATATCGTGTATATGAATTCGCGATTTATGAGTCAAAATGGAACCAAGTATGTTTTGAGAGAGTTAAATAATTACTTTAAAGTCTACAGTCCGTCCCATTAATATTCCATCCAAATATTTTCCGTAAATGATAGAAAACCAAACATAGACGCAATTTTGTCTACATATATGATAATGTTAAAAACTAGTGTACATGGACTAAGTTATTTATAAGTACTCTGTAGACTACCCACATTATGTGTCTCTCCTTCCCCTTAGTATTCCATCTAAAGGTTGTCTGTAAAAGATTGCTCTTAGCGATAAGACCGCCCATTGTGTCACCCTTTGTAAAATCTTTATATTTATGTTCTGTAATTAATATGGTGTATATAATAAATAGTATTCTATTCTATTTTATTCGTACACAATAAACTTCCATTCGGTTCTTCATTGGTGAGATGAGAGTCATGATCAAATGTTGTGGTTCCATTCCATTACTCTTGGATTGCATTTTGCATCTGGTGGCTAAGTGTTTCTGGGGCAGGATCTCAAGCACGAATTCATCTCATACATGTTCAATAAGATTCATGTACGGGCTTCTTAACAACTTCAAACATTTTTATAACTTTTTCAATAGTACTGATTACTTTATAACAACTCAATTACGATAACATTTTTTCGTATCTGCGCCTGCAAATCTCAAGATAGCGAATTTGCTATTCTATTTATTAAGGCACTTTGAAATACATCAGAAAAATTAATATTAAATTTTATTCTACAACCACCAGATCCGGCACTAGCTTCACGGAAAATATCGAAGTTTAGCCAAAATAAGCAGTTAGACTGGTGGACCCCAGAGTGGACCCCAGAGTGGACCCCAGAATCCAGAGCTGAAAAGCATCGGATGCGAATAGGATTAACACTGATATGACTTTGAAATACACCAAACTTTTGAATCAAAATCAAGTCATTTATTCAAATTAGACTGAGAATCGGCAATTTTGGAACTTCAGTATTACATAAAACAGTCCCCCCAAAACGCCCGCGTTTCGCCACTTCCAAGTGCTTTCGATGGGAAGAAGAAGTGGCGAAACAAACTTCCCAGCAGCACAGATGTCTGTTCATTTAAAAAAAACACATGACTTTATAGAATACTATGTATAGTACCTAATGAACACAACTTGAAATGAAATTATTTACCACATGCCAACTAACCAAGACAAAATACCAGGAAAGCAAAAAAAAAGTAACATTAAAATTGAAATGTAAATAAGTAAAAACTTATTACCTAAATAAAAGCAGGTATAAAAATAAAAATAAAGGCCGTGAGAGCTCACATATGTATTTATGCATTGTAAAAAAGTAAATTATTTTAACTCATATAACGTAAAATATAAGACTTAACGACGTTTTGAATTGTCAAAAAGTCGGTTAGTCTTATTTCTTACTCATCTTACTAATATACTTATCCCATTAATACACATTATAAATAGTTTGGAAAGTTTGTAAGGTATATATGAATGATTGGATGAATATTTTTCCTTTTTTCAAGCAAAAGCTTCTGAACGAACTGGCACACAGTCGTGGTGGCCTAGTGGTTAAAACACCAGCCTCTCAAGTATGAGTGTGTGGGTTCGATTTCAGGTCAGGCAAGTACCGATGCAACTTTTCTAACTTATACCTATGTACTTTCTAAGTATATCTTGGACACTAATAACTGACCAACCCGCATTGAGCAAGCGTGGTGATTACGCTCAATCCTTCTCTGTGTGATAGGAGACTTGTCCCCAGCAGTGGGACAATAAAAAGGTTGATAATGATGATGATTGGCACACAGATGGTTTATAACCAGGAATCATCATTATCATCTCAGCCACATGAAGTCCACTGCTGGACATAGGCCTCCCCCAAGGATTTCCAAAAAGAGCGGTTGGACGCGGCCTGCATCCAGCGCTTCCCTGCGATTTTGGTCAGATCATCCGACCACCTAGTCGGTGGGCGTCCGACGCTGCGCTTGCCGGTACGTGGTCGCCATTCAAGAGCCTTTCTGCCCCATCGACCATCGGCTCTACGAGCTATGTGCCCCGCCCAC
This sequence comes from Sesamia nonagrioides, assembly GCA_017933935.1. Lineage (NCBI taxonomy): Eukaryota > Metazoa > Arthropoda > Insecta > Lepidoptera > Noctuidae > Sesamia > Sesamia nonagrioides. The sequence continues at coordinate 7,096 of JADWQK010002346.1, forward strand.
TGCCACTTCAGAGAGCTAATCCGCTGGGCTATGTCGGCGACTTTAGTTCTTCTACGGATCTCCTCATTCCTAATTCGATCACGTAAGGAAACACCTAGCATAGCCCTCTCCGTAGCTCTTTGTGCGACTTTGAGCTTTCTTATGAGACACATAGTGAGGGACCACGTTTCTGATCCATATGTCATCCCCGGTAACACGCTAATCCAGATTGATAGTTCCGGCTTCAAGGACGAGGTGTTTCGACGGATCCGACTCGGCTGGGCAGCGTTCGGGAAGCTCCGTAGTGTTCTCGTCCATAATACCTCAGTGCCTAAAGACAAAAGTCTTTAACCAGGAATAGCACAACATATTTTAATTTCAAATCAACTTACTACAGAAATAAAAGAACCCAATCAGATGAAATGATTTAGAAAACTCTCCAGTCACCGAGCCCTCAATGTAATGAAGCAACAAGCAAAACAAAACACTTATTTACAAAACAGTCTGCTATTTGTTTACAAAGCGCAGAAATATGGGTCACAAAATTTTTCATCATTACATAAGCCATTAACTTTGTCAGGTTTCCTGCTGAGTGCCCTGCAATGGCATCCGAATAATTCGAACGGGTGAATTTAGTTTTATTGTGTTAAACAGCCCATATAGTACAGGTTGGTTACGGTGCGGATGTTTTTTCAAAGGTGATTCGTATTTTTTGGTAATGTAAGCATATGTCAGCGTCTCGTTGTAAACGGCCGAGCATCAGACCTCATGCGGCGTTGTCCACTTCCTCGGTTTGAAGTGGAGTCGAGACTGCTACGTCGTAGCTTACTACGTCGTAGAATGCTACGTCGTAGATTGCTTACGTTATTTGCTACGTCGTCTACGTTGCTACGTATCTGGGTACAACCCACGAGAGGTCCCCATTTTGGGAATCGAGAGACCATATCCACAGGTGAAGGCGCTATAGGTTCCAAAACCGTCTCACGTTTTCGCCCCCTTGGGGATGCAGATAAGTGCATTCTGGCATTCTGGTTTCAAGCGTGGCCCAGTACACAGGTTATATTACTCCTTGCTATTTTACTCTGTTATCTGAACTAAGGTATTGCACTGTGATACTAGGTGTCATGATTGAATAAGATAAAATCTTTAACCTTAAAAATGATTTCATGTGTACAGTCTGTTTACATGCCTCTATACAACATTATTTTCTGTTTATGCAGAAACCCGAAAAATGTCAATATTTTAAGTAAAGAATCTATGTACAAAATTTCAAAAGATGTCATAAAAAAAACGCAAGTTATAAGCATTTGTATTGTACTTTGTTGTCCCAACAAAAATATGGTCCACGCTCCGCTAGGGCGGGCGAGCAGTGCATTGACCTCTGGTATCAGCTGTGGCGCGGGCGATGATCTACCGTAAGCTGCGTGGCGCGCTCGGTAACCAAACTGCAACAATTACTTAATGTATTTGGGAAAAAAATATAACAGGGTGTAAAAATTATTGGAATCGTTTCAGTTATTTATTCTGAACAAACTATATTGTTCGCGCACGCGTACCGAGCGGACGTCTTGTGTGTTCGTTACCGAATATTTTTTAAAGTCAAGAATGTCGTTTAATTGCAATGGTTGTGGTGAGGACCTAACTGGTCTGCCATTTATTGAGTGTTCCAAAAGGACTTGCAATAAAGTGTATGAAATAAAGTGCCTTGGACTTACTACTGAAAATTTCGAAAATTTCTCTCAGGAATATAAGGATCAATGGGTATGTCCTGAGTGTGTTTGTTCGCAACGCAAGCCAAATCGAAATGCTGACACACCAGTGAGTAGAACATCTGGGCAAGCAAGCACTTCTTCAATATGCAGCAATGTCAACACTCAGCGAGGCAGCCGCATAAAGAAAGCACAATCACCGATGATGGAACAAAAATCCAACTTGCAAGAGGAGATGAAAAGCTTTCGATTGGACGTAATCGCACGCTTGGATAGCCAGACCACTATTATGGAAAATATGCAGGAATTATTTGATTGTACGAAGAATGAGTTGCAACAGTTACGTTTATATGTGAAGGTACTCGAAAAAAAAGTTGATCAAGTTTTTGCAATTAGAAAATCGGATTAAGGAACTAAGCACGCGAAATCAATATTTGGAACACCAAATAAATATCTCCACAGCATCACAAGCATTGAAGGAGACTGTGAAATGTCCTAAAGCATTGAATTATGCCGAAGCGACTTGTAAACAACCCAAATCAGCTGTTACATCAAGTGTGGCCATGAAAACAGTGGAACAACCAAGGACGAGCGAAGTATCGCAAGCAAAGGAGAAGGATGTATCTGTGTCAGAGGTTGAGATGAACAGCAAGGCAGATAGTAATGAAGGGTGGAATGTAGTCCATAAGAACAAAAAGAAATTTCTAAATAAAGAAGTTAAAAAAGGCCAGAACTCGACCCTCACAGGTATTCAGGCCATGGAGCGTAAAAAACATCTGCACGTTTGGCGCCTTCATCCGGAAACTACTGTCGAGGGCTTGACCACTTATGTAAAACAAGTTTGTGGATCCGAAATCAATTTAAAAATTGAAAAAATTAAGCATAAGACAGAGAGAGACTACTCTTCTTTTATCGTTGGAATCTCGGAGGGAGTTTACCACAAATTATGTGAGCCAGATGTATGGCCTCTGAATGCAGAATTTTCCGAATGGATTTGGTTTCGGAGATCAACAAATAAACCAAACGACGGGAAATAGAAACATTGGAATTTTCTATCAAAACGCAAGAGGTCTGCGTACAAAGTTAGAAATCTTTAGAAATAACGTATTATTATTTAATTCAGACTTATTTGCTATAACTGAATCAGGCTGCAACGAATCCATTCAAGACGCAGAAATTATCCCTCAAGGATATAAAATAATACGTTGTGATCGAGTGGATGGGCGTAAGCAGGGCGGAGCGTTTCTCGTGGCCACACGCCGCTTCGAGCTGCGACAGGTACTTGTCTCAGACGCGTCGATAGACGCCTGTGTATTTGAAATTGTTTGTGCAACGGTTCATTTAAAGAATAGATTTTTGTTTTTATGTTGCGTAGTTTATATTCCACCTGGGAGTTCGGAGTATGATTATATGATTTTGTTTAGGGTAATAGAAAATATGTGTAATAAATATAGACAAGTGATTGTTATGGGAGATTTTAATTTACATTCTTGTCCTGTAAATATTAGCAATTATTATGAATACTTTATGTCATTTTGCGAGTTCACTCAAGGTAACATGGTACCCAATGTCTTAGGCCGACACCTGGATTTGGTTCTGAGTGCGGGTTTTAGCGGAGAAGTGTTTGTAGTATTGGCGGACGACGCGCTCGTTCCTGTCGATCCGTACCACCCGCCACTAGCGGTGAGCGTGCCCCTCGCGCACTTAGACCCCGCGCCTTCCCCGCCTTCGCCCGCCCCCGAATCCTCGTGTAATAACAGACCGCAGTGGAATTTTTATAAAGCCGATTATCAATTATTGTATTCGATGTTAACTTCTGCTGACTGGAGTATAATGTACGAAATGCATGATTTGGAGGATATTTTAAATTTCTTTTATGTGAAATTAGGCTGTTTTTTAGATGATTGTGTACCAAAGAAAAAGATTTCCCAGGTAAACTCACGTTATGTGTATCCCGAATGGTACACCGGAGAAATTATTAGAGAAATCAAAATTAAAGCAAAACTTCACAAACTGTTTAAAAACTCAAAACGTGATTGCGATTACGAAGAGTACGCTAAATGTAGGACCCGGGTAAAAAAGTCTATCGAAATTGCACACAGAAATCATAAAAATAAAATTCAAAATCAGTTCGCTAAAGATCCAAAATCATTCTGGCAATATATTAGGTCGAAAAAAAGTAGAACAAATAGGCAAATTATTATAAAAAATGGGCAAACTCTGACTAATGAGCAGTGTGCTAGGGAATTCGCAGAATTTTTTGAGTCGGTATACAGTCAGGAACCACCGCAACTAGACGTTCAGGCGGCGATGGCGGAGGACGGCAGTACTACCAGTGCACGGGTATCTATAGAGACCTTGAGTCTCAAAGATGTGCAGGATGCGCTGACGAACCTCAAGCCAAAACGATCATCTGGCCCTGACGGTATACCAGCGTTTCTCTTTAGGGATTGTGCTAGAGTTTTAGCAAGCCCGTTGCATTACATATATAACACGTGCTTAAGGCAATCGACGTTCCCGGATCAGTGGAAAACTACACGTGTCGTTCCAGTACCCAAGGGTAGGGCAGGTCCAGATGTCAGCGGTTATAGGCCGGTTGCAGTGTTGTCGACGCCGGCGAAAGTTTTTGAAGCCGCTATTCAACACTGCATACTGGGGCAAGTCCGAGCGCAACTGTCGGACGCACAGCACGGCTTTCGGCCCGGACGCAGCACTTCAACTAACCTGCTTAACTTCATGGCACAGGTTATACCGGCAGTCGACGCTGGAGTACAAGTAGACGCGGCGTACTTTGATTTTAAAAAAGCTTTTGACACCGTGGACAATGACGTCCTACTAAGAAAGCTGGCAGATATAGGATGTACGCCACACTTGCTACAATTCTTTGTTAGCTATATGAGAGACCGTCAACAGTACGTTGACTACGATGGGTACGAGTCGAAGCCGTACTTTACCAGGTCCGGAGTGAGCCAGGGCAGCAATTTGGGTCCTCTTGAATTCATCATAATGATAAATAGCTTACCGGAGGTCGTCAGACATAGCTCATGTCTATTGTTTGCAGATGACCTCAAGTTGCTGCTCGAGGTAATGGATGAGTTGGACTGTGAGCGACTCCAGGGTGACATTGATAGGGTGGTGAAGTGGAGCCATGATAATAAGCTGTACTTCAACGTGTCCAAATGCTCGGTAATGTCCTTTAGTCGTGCGCACAACCCTGTCCGCTATGAGTACAAAGCAGAGGCGGTACCACTGCAGCGAGTAACGCAAGTGCGAGACCTAGGGGTATATCTCACTCCAGATCTTACGTTTCGCGAGCATATCACTAAGATATGTAAGAAAGCGTACAGAAACCTCGGCTTTGTTCTTAGGCAGTCACAAGGGTTCACTAATATTACGACTATTAGGGTATTATACGACGCTCTAGTCAGGAGTCACTTGGAGTACGGTGCTGTCATATGGTCTCCACATGAAGCCAAGTACTCTGTCATGCTGGAGCGTGTACAGAACAAGTTCACGCGTCACTTGTACTTTAGACTGTACGGGGTTTATCCATTGTACCCGCTGATGTACCCCACCCTATTTGTACTGGGCATGGTCGGGTACAATGAATTGAGAGTGCGACGACAATTCACTCTTGTCGTCTATTTAATAAAGTTACTCCGGGGCAAGGAGCATAATCCGGGAGTGCTTCAGTGCTTGCGGTTTAATGTTCCAGGTCGCTACGTGTGGAGGCGGCGGCGCCCGCCACTGTTGGCTGTGCCAACTGCCAGAACCAACCTGCTGTCCAAAGCACCTCTCACGCGAGCAATTCGTACTATTAACGAAATTCAGAATAGGTTGGACATTTTTTCGTGTTACTTTAGTGAATTAGCAAAGGTAGGTTTATACATAATATGTTATGAAAGCAACAATTAGTGTGTTTATTGTATTGTTATAATTATAAGGATGTATTGTTTTAGTTGTAAGTTTGTGCTAAGTGAAGTAAGTTAAGTTGTATTGTTTATTGTATTGTTATAATCATAAGGATGTATTGTTTTAGTTGTAATTTTGTGTTAAGTGAAGTAAGTTATTGTGTAGTTTTTTATAATTTGTGAGCCTTAACTATCGCATTAGGTTTCTAAATCTGTAATGATAGTTTAAGTTTTTAAGATAAATAAATAAATAAATATTCAGGTTTCGCAACAAAAAACAACGTTGTATATTGAATTCGTTTGTTAAGGTTAGCTTTTATAATACTAAAAACAGATCAATTAACTTAAGGTTGGCTTTTATAATACTAAAAACAGATCAATTAACTTAAGGTTAGCTTTTATAATACTAAAAACAGATCAATTAACTTAAGGTTAGCTTTTATAATACTGAACACGACCGCGGGTCGACTTGGGAGGGGATGGCAATTAAAATACGGAATTACTTTACACGTATATATTAATGCCTATAATATTGCTCACGAATTGCGATTGTATTTCACACATACATAAAAAATATTTTTCTTACCTTATATACATTAGCTGGTAACGAAACCATAGCGCGATCTAACTCGACGCCAACGCCATCTATCGAGGTTGACGTCAATCAACAAAAATATAAATTAACGATTTTATTGATTCTTTCTCGCACTATGATTCCGTTACCTAAACATACCGCCCACCAAGGACATTATGCAGAATGTCCTTATTACTGGCCGCCCACCATGCCAACAATGCTGTGTCATGACTAATGCTTCTTTAAAAACAATTTAACAAATACAAGTATACTCTTACAAACTAACAAATGTTTCAGACAATTAAGCTTACAATACAAATATAAAATTCCCACAAATTTTAACCTTATCTTTACTTGGTTTGTTATTCTTTCTTAACCTTGTCTCTAAACCCTTTAGTCTTTTTTCAGCAATACATTTAGACTCGCCAACCTTGCTGACCGGGTCAGAATCACGCAGCGGCAGTTTCACAATATATCTACCCGTGCTATTCCGCCTTGTGGTAGCCGTGAATATTTTTTCGCATTTAAATTTATCCTCCGTGAATAACTTATTTTTTCCAGATGGTTCAGCTTCTAACTCCCAAGATCTTTTCAAAATATCATTAGCTTGAAAACTGGAGTGCATCACGGTAATGTGTGAATAAACATTTGGCTCAGGATCGACTTCACAAGCTCCCGATAATATCCATCCTAACGTGGTAGCTTGCGCTAATAGAGTTCCACTTAGATTTCTTTTGGTGCCCTCCTGAATAATTTGACTGTAAACCTCAGCACCCAATAAAATGTCAATTTTATTGGGTCTGTGGTATTTAGGATCAGCCAAATCATTATCGGTAAAATCTGTCCATTTTATCCTAGCTACTTTCGTAGCTGGGAGAAGGGTGGTGACCGACTTCAGGACGTAAGCATTTACCTTTAATTTGAAATTTGGATCTATTCTTGATCTCAAATTAATATCAACAGTAGACTTAGACGTTACGCTTTTTTCACCAACTACACCTAACACAGTGTGCCTTGATGGCTTTTGTTTCAATCCTAAATATTAGACTGTGGATTCCGTAACGAAAGACCCCTATGACCCTTGGTCGAGCAAAGCCCTGATTACCTGATAGTTCTCATTTTTCGACTCAGCTTTAACTAAAGCTGTAGTTAACAATACAGTTTTTTTACTTTTTCCTGTCGAAAAATAAGACACTATCGGTTTGCTTGACCCCTCCGCTTGAACGGCTATTTTATGTGTGTCCTCCTTCATCGACCTACCCGTGGACGATGAGGCTTCATCTCGAGCAATACTACCAGTTTCCCCAACATCAGACCCAGAAACACCTGTTGGGTGTAATAATGTGTGGTGGCGGCGTTTGCACACCTGGCACCTGAGAGTGTTTCTACAATTTTTTGCAGAGTGGTTATTGAGAAGGCAAACAAAACACAATTTGTTTTCCAAAGCAAAATTACGACGGGCATCATTATTTTCTTTACAGAACAATATGCACATGATGTGGTGTTATCAGCACCTTTTTTAATAATATGAAAAGACTTAGAAACCTTCTTATCACTATTATTTAACCTAGTTTCCAAATTTTCTAGACCTCTAAATCGACCGATTAAGAATGCTGAGAATTCAACAAAGGATGGTAAATCATCAGATGGCTCTGAGGATACTTTCAACTCCCAAGCTTTTCGAGTATCTTTATCTAGTTTTGCACTAATAATGTAAATAATCAATATGTCCCAGGATGAAATATCAACACCTAGATTTTTTATTGACTCTAAGCAATCTGACGTTGTACCTATTAGTTTCTTAATTTCAGTAGCCGATTCAGACACTATGTTCTTTTGACTTAACAAACGCTTCAAGATGCCGTTAGCTAAAAACCGTTTATTATTATACATGTCGTCCAATTTTTCCCAAGCAATTTGATAGCTATAGGACGACATTTTAATATTTCGCAATAGCTGCTCAGCTTCACCTGTCAAATGTCCTCTGAGGTAGTAAAACCTTTGGGCGTCATCTAAGGCCTTGTTTTCATGCACAAGCCCTAAAAACAAGTCCCTAAACGTTTGCCACTCCGTATAATCACCCGAAAACATTGGAATTTTTACTTCAGGCAACTTGAAACGTGCAGCTGAACTTTCACCTGATACCACAACACTTTGATTATTCGAATTTAATTTACTTAGCATCTCTTTTAACTCAGTCTTATATTCTACGTACAATTCTTCCACATCGTCATATATTTCATTTTGGTGGTAGTCTGAACTGTTCTCGGTGGTAGGTCACAACATCAACCGCCGGCATAAGTTACCACCCACCAGACAAAGACATGCCGCCAAGCGATTCGTCGTGTTCCGGTATGATGTCTGGTGAAGCCGTTCGGAGGTCGGGTCTGAGCAGTTGTGTTGCGATGTGTGCCGGGTGCGATGCGCCAGTTGGTGTTGTGTCGGGAGTTTGTTCGTGGAGGGTAGCGGGATCCGAAGCACGGTTCTCCGCTGGCCGACCGCAGGTAGTTGGGGGCCCAAGTAGTGTGCCAGCCACATACGAAAGGCTGCCCCGCCAACTGCGAAAAATCCCAGGGTGGCCCCATCGTGCCGGTTGGCGACCGGACGAGAGGACCCGATGGCGATCCCTGGGGGGGTTCGGGCGTCCCCGCAGTCTCCAGAACAATCTCCCTCTGGCCCAGCATCGTTGGTCGCATTGTTGGGTTTATCATTGCATCACCTCACTCAACTGCCGTCTTCCTTCCTATTCACTCATTTTTTTTTTTTTTATGAAAAGGTTAATAAAGAAAAGTAGATGTGTACAGCGGGCGCACGTCCTCTCATTCCAAGTGCACCTCTCAAATGTTCGAGGTCTGCACTCCAATCTCATTGCAGTACATCACCACCTTGAGACTGAAGAGCCACACCTACTTTTCTTGACGGAGACCCAGATCAGATGTCCGACTGACGCGGCGTACCTCGGCTACCCGGGATACTCTTTGGAGCATCATTTCCTGCAGCGTGCCGGGGTCTGTGTGTATGTCCGCAATGACATCTATTGCCGGCGCCTCCGTCACCTCGAAGACCCTCACTTCTCGTCCCTATGGCTGTTGGTTGACACTGGTGTGGACAAAATTGTTTACACCTGTGTCTACCGATCGCACAGCGGTGATCAGGAGACAACTCGTTTATTTGACCACCTCAGTGAGGCTGCTGACAATGCGCTGCATCGGCACCCTGACGCTCAGTTCGTCGCTCTGGGGGACTTCAACGCCTGCCACCAGGACTGGCTCTTCCCATACCAGAGGACCGACCACGCTGGGAGAGAAGCGCGAAACTTCGCGCTTTCTATGGGCCTTTCCCAGCTGGTAGAGCAAGCGACTAGGGTGCCTGATGTAGTTGGGCATACTGCCAACTGTTTGGACCTTCTGCTGACCACTGATCCGGACAGATGTGTTGTAACGGTTTCCTCACCGTTGGGAACTTCAGACCACTGTCTGGTGAAGTCTGTAACGTCCTTCTCCCCACCAGATCACGACTCTCGTGGTGAACGGCGAATGTGGCGATACAGGTCAGCGGATTGGGATGAGATGCGCCACTTCTTTGCGTCTTATCTTTGGCAGCAGGTCTGCTTCTCTTCTGACAATCCTTCGAGCTGTGCGGACGCTATAACCGATGTGGTGCGTCAAGCTATGGAGTATTTTATCCCATTCAATGACGTGCCCGTCGGTGGCTCGGCTCGCCCATGGTTCAATGCCGATTGTGTCCAAGCTGAACAGCGAAAGCACACGGCATTTCTCGCCTGGGTTGACGCTCGTGACCGCGGAGCTCCGGATCTAAGCTCAAAGAAGAGAGCCTTTAACCGTGCTGCCAAGTCCTACAAGAAGGCGCTCAAGAAGGCTCGCTTCGACCGCATTACCCATATTGGCAACAAGTTATCTGCGCAGCCATCCGGTAGCAGATCTTTTTGGTCCCTTGCCAAATCGGTTGAGGCGAACTTCTGTCGGCCCTCACTGCCTCCGCTGGTTAGGCCTGACGGAACACTGGCTCATACGGCGAGAGAGAAAGCAGGTCTCTTTGCATCTCTCTTTGCCCATAATTCGCGTCTTGATACTGGCAGTGCTACTCCACCTAATTTACCTCATTGCGGAGCTTCAATGCCTGAGGTTCGCATTAGAAACAAGGAGGTTCTGAGAGTACTGTGTCGTCTGGACGTGAATAAGGCTAGTGGTCCGGATGGTATACCAGCGATTGTTCTTAAAGCATGTGCGCCCGAGTTGTCTCCTGTATTGACGCGCTTGTATCGCCTCTCATTTAGGACTGGTATAGTGCCCAAGTCCTGGAAGCTTGCTAACGTGCAGCCTGTGCCCAAGAAGGGTAGTCGTGCCGATCCTGCCAACTATCGGCCGATTTCGATCACCTCCATACTTTGCAAAATTATGGAGCGTGTATTGAACTCGCGCCTCTTGGCATACCTGGAAGGTAACGATCTCCTCAGTGACCGACAGTACGGGTTTCGCCGCAATCGGTCAACTGGGGACCTACTAGTGTATGCCACTCACTTGTGGGGCGAGGCCCTCGAGAAGAATGGGGAAGCGATTGCTGTCTCCCTTGATGTCTCGAAGGCCTTCGACCGGGTTTGGCACGCTGGCCTTTTGAGTAAGCTTCCAGCGTACGGCATTTCCCCTAGCCTGACTGGCTGGGTAAAAGACTTCCTGACTGAACGGTCCCTCCGAGTTGTTGTCGACGGATGCTCTTCTGAGCCCATGTCAACTAATGCCGGTGTTCCTCAGGGGTCTGTTCTCTCTGCAACTCTGTTTCTGCTGCATATTAACGATCTGCTGATGCCCGGTATCTATGGGTATGCAGATGACAGCACAGTTGTAGAGAGATACCTGCCGGATGCTCGGCTAGTAGGGAATCAATCCGGTCCGAAAGAGAGGCCATGGTTGAGCGAACGAGTGTTGCACTGCAGGCAGTCTCCGAATGGGGCAATGCCAATCTTGTAGCATTCAATGCCGCCAAAACACAGGCGTGTCTTTTCACCGCCAAAAGGAGCCCGTTCACCTTGGCCCCTACTTTTCGGAATGTGTCCTTGGAGTGTTCCGACCGCCTTCAGCTCTTGGGAGTTGAGATTTCCTCGAACCTTAACTTTGGGCGGTTCATTGAGTCCAAGGCCAGGGTGGCTGCCAGGAAACTTGGCGTTATCGCAAAGGTCCGGCAGTACTTCACACCTGGGCAGCTTCTAATGTTATACAAAGCACAGGTCCGTTCGTGTGTGGAGTACTGCAGCCACATTTGGCTGGTGCTGCCAAGTGTCACCTGGCCACTTTGGATTCAGTGGAGAGACGTGCAAAGAGGCTGATTGGTGACCCTGATCTAACTCGAGTTGGTCTCCAAAGCCTAGAGCACAGGCGTAGAGTAGCCAGCCTTTCGGTGTTCTATAGGATGCATTTCGGGGAGTGTGCGAGGGAATTGCATGATTTAATTCCCCCATCTCCGTTCCACCAGCGGACGACCCGTCGTACGGCTGGTTTCCACCCTAACGTTGTTAACACCATTACGATCCGGACGAAGCGCTTCGCCTCCTCCTTTATACCGCGTACATCGAGGGACTGGAACGAATTTGCCCGCGGCGGTGTTTCCGTCGGACTACAATTTGAGTGTCTTCAAGGCTAGAGTGAATAGGCTCTTAATAAGCTAGTGCTTTACCATCAACGATTGCGTCACTGCTTACCATCAGGCAGGATTGCGGTCAAGCGCTGGTTTATAATTTATAAAAAAAAAAAAAAAAAAAAAAATACAAATCTGATCTTTTGACTTCACTTATAATTTTAGTATGTGTATTTGAAAACAAACTCCATTGTTGCTCTAAGTTATCAAGCCTAGTTTTCACATAAGCAATGGTTAATCGTTCCTTAGGGGACTTCTTAAAATTACCCTTAGCTTTTAACATTCTAGCTCTAATGTCCTCTTGCAGATCACTAAACGCTTCCATTATTATAATAAAATGTAAACAATTATTTGAAAAACAAAGAAGCAAATTATAATTATTGTAAAATTTTATAAGTCTTTAAACTGAAGTTCACCAAAGTCCAAAATCGGGCATGGATTCCCCGTCTTAACCACTTTTCACTTAAAATTATTGCAAGTCCAAACTACTTAAAATGACGAAGTTAAAAATGAGAATAAAGTTCCAATTAACTTTCACTTTTTAGAATTTTTGCAACTAAATTCCTCCTGATAATAATTGGAAATAATTGTACTCACGATTTATCCACTGATTCACTCACTGACACTAACTGTTGATGCCCCGTTGTGATGTGTCTGCACCATACAAGTGGCGCCCTCTGTGGCCACGGACTGCACCTCTTCCTCTTCTCCTCCCTTGCCTCGTCCCTCCGGCTGCTGCTGCCACCAGTGTTGCTGCACCACGCGCCACTGGATGCACCCTGCGCCAACCGGTCTTCCTCCTCCAGGTTCTGGCACCTCTCACCTGGTACCCCTAAAGGAGATGCTCTGGACAGCGATCCACTGCCCAGTAACGAAGCGAAGGGTGGTAATTTCTACCACCACCGGAAACCACCACGAAACACTCCCGACCAGATCCGGCTCGAAGGACCACGAACACGACCGCGGGTCGACTTGGGAGGGGATGGCAATTAAAATACGGAATTACTTTACACGTATATATTAATCCCTATAGTACTGCTCACGAATTGCGATTGTATTTCACACATAAATAAAAAATATTTTTCTTACCATAAATACATTAGCTGGTAACGAAACCATAGCGCGATCTAACTCGACGCCAACGCCATCTATCGAGGTTGACGTCAATCAACAAAAATATAAATTAACGATTTTATTGATTCTTTCTTGCACTATGATTCCGTTACCTAAACAAATACTAAAAACAGATCAATTAACTTAAGGTTAGCTTTTATAGTACTAAAAACAGATCAATTAACTTAAGGTTAGCTTTTATAATACTAAAAACAGATCAATTAACTTAAGGTTAGCTTTTATAATACTAAAAACAGATCAATTAACTTAAGGTTAGCTTTTATAATACTAAAAACAGATCAATTAACTTAACAACCGCTTTATACTTTGGATATGGATATCCTTCCATCCGACATACGGGACATCTATAGCATTCCAAATAAGGAAGGCGATAAAAGGTCTATCATTGCTGAATTTCAGACCGTCACTCTCAAAAATAATGTCCTCGCTGCAGTTCAAAAATTCAACAAAAACAAAGTTAACTCCGAGAAACTAAATACTGAGCATATCGGCCTCTCTGGAACTCGTAGACCCGTTTACATTTCGGACCGACTGACTGGCACCATAAGAAAGCTCTTTTTTGAATCCCGCTCATTTGCTAATGCAAATGGTTTTAAATTCTGCTGGACGGCAAATGGTAAAGTTCTGCTACGCAAAGAAGATGGTCAGAAATCCATAACCATAAAATCCAAACGCTGCTTGGAAAAACTTTGTGTTGAAAAATGACTATCTAGTTTAAATTATCTCTTAGTCACTAATCCATATGTTTCCTTTTTATTTATTCTTGCTATTAATAAATTAGAATATATTATACTTCAACCACATAAAATTCACACACATTCTCACACACTCCGCAAACAAAAAAAACATCCCACATCATAACTCACACTATTACACTACCCAGGAGCAAGCAAAGACTTATAATTTATTTCCACTCAAAAAACAATCCCTGTCAAATATTCCACTCTCAGGTCACGTTTTGAGATCTTACTCATGTTGTTTCAAATGGCTTTAACAAATAATATTAACTCTGAACTAGACTCAATAGGCGTAGGCAATTCACTGACATGTAATCCTGAAGACTGCGTAAAGTTTGTTAAAAACTCCGATAGCGCTATGAAAATCCTTCATTTAAACATACGAAGTATAAACAAAAACTTTGAACAATTGCGGATACTAATACAGTTAACGAACATTGACTTTGATCTTGTCGTTCTGACCGAATGCTGGCTAAGTAAGGTAATTAACTTACCTTTATTACAGGGTTTCCAGTCATATCGTACAGACTTAAACTCGAATCAAAACGATGGAGTCGTTGTATATACAAAACAGAGTTTGCAAGTCTCGCTATGGGAGCCTACTTTTGTGGGTGGAAACTGCCTAGTCTGCCAAATGGAAGACAAAAAAATTGCTTTAGTGGTAGTCTATCGGTCCCCATCTCACAGCTCTAGGGAAAGTTTTGATATGTTTTTGGATAGTTTAAATAATATTTACACTAAACTTTGTACATACTAGAACATTGCTCTAATAGGTGACTTGAATATAGATATTAGTATGAGCAGTAGAAATGATCGAAGTCTAGACTACCTCATACTTAATTCAACGCATGGGCTACTACCGTCTCACCTTTCACCTACTAGGCTACAAAATTGTCTTGACCACACCCTGATAAAATCTAACAAACCTTCCACCACACTAGTTCTTGAATCTCACATCATAGACCATAAACCCCTTGTTCTTGCTTTCGCCAACGCAACTCGCAGTCATAAAACAAGTCCCTATTCAACATCCATAAATTATGAGGCAATTAAGCTAGAGTTAGAAAATTTTAATTTTTCGGATATATATCAACTTGACAACCCAAACACAATGATGGACACTCTTATATCTGTCTTAACATCGGTGATTGCTAAACACACCAAGTTTTTCAAGATGCCACGTAAAAGAAGAATCCTCAAACCCTGGATAACCCCCGGGCTGTTGAAGTGTATCCAAAATCGAGACAAAATGCATATTCGATCAAGTAAAGAACCACATAACTTAATTCTTAAAATAACCTATACACGCTATCGCAATTTTTGCAATGATCTGCTAAAAAAACTAAAAATTGCTCACGAAAAAAATGAATTGGAGAAAGCAAGAAATGACCCTAGAGCCCTTTGTTACACTGTTAAAACTATCACAAACACAGCTAAAATAAAAACCAGTCCTGTGGAACTACTGCAAATATGTGACAATCCGAAAGCATCTATAAATGAAGTTGGCAAATTTTTCAGTAATGTGGGTAAAAACTTGGCGGATAAAATTTTATCACAGGGTCAGGGTCCCAGAAATATGAGTGGTCAGGTTCGGAATATTGGTGACGACAACACACTATCTCCCGCTGACTCCCTTGTGCTGCTAGATACAGACGAATCTGAAGTGGAGTCTCTTATAATACAGCTACGTAACGACTGTGCATTGGGGTGGGATGGAATATCGCCTACAGTGCTAAAAACGAGTCTTCAGACACTAAAAAAACCTCTAACATACATTTTTAATAGTTGTCTCCGGGAAGGTGTTTTCCCGGACGCACTAAAAAAAGGAATTGTGCACCCTATCCACAAGGGTGGGAGCAGGGGCTGTCTCAGCAACTACAGACCTATTTCGGTTCTGACTGCTCTTTCCAAGGTTCTTGAAAGGATTCTCAATAATCGGCTTAAGAATTTTTTGGACAGATACAAGATCATAGCGCATAATCAATATGGTTTCCGTTCCGGTGTCTCTACAGAGGATGCAGTACTTAATTTGACACAGTTTTTTTGGTTGCTGGGAATCTTGATAAAAAAACCAAATGCCTAGGAATATTTCTAGATCTTTCGAAGGCATTCGACATAGTTTCTGTTCCTATGCTTGTTATCAAATTGGAGCTACTTGGTGTTAGAGGTATGGCACTGCGGATCTTTAAGGGTTATCTTGAAAACCGCATCCAAATAACCAAAATTGATAATCACGACAGTGATGAAGAAACCCTGTCTTACGGAGTCCCCCAAGGTAGTATTCTGGGTCCTATTTTGTTTCAAATATACGTAAATGACCTATGTAGAATGTCCCTCCCCAATTCGACGATCTTTGTATATGCCGATGATACTGTGATTATAGTCGACGGGCCAACATGGGATAGTGTTAAAAAAAGCGCAGAATTGGCACTACGGAAAATAATCCAATGGCTCAACTTAAACCTGCTTACCCTCAACTGTAACAAGACTAACTATATTCCATTTGCTATCCGTCAAAAATCCGCTCCGGACAACACCTT
>JADWQK010001085.1:0-10496 GCA_017933935.1 Sesamia nonagrioides
TTAAAAAAAAAAAAACTTTTGGTGAACTTCTTAACCGCAACCAAGTAATTCAAGATAGAAATTATAAATCTGTCAAATAGCCTATTGCCCAAACACAACAGAATCACTTCAGCGATTGTACCTACTTAGGGATTAGGTGAGGATACATGGACATCCAACTGAAGATGCGTCCGTATAATCGGTCGTGTAATAGCAAAACATACAAGAAGATGATAAAATAGTGAGTCGAGACACTAAAAAAAGTCCATCTTCCGTTAGAAAACGTTGCCCCTACTCCTGTATCGTGGATGCGTTTACAAACATTTAAACTCACATATACAAACAGCCAGAACCGGAACAACTACCTGTAGGCCATACAAATGACTGTTCACTCAGGTACCACGCACCAAACGTGTCATCAAAATTACGTCACCAGTGTTTAATAATATTATGCTACCCGAAACGGTCAAATATTCCCAATCAACCTTGAGCCTTAATGCTTTAGAGATAAAGTTGATAATCTAATAAAGGAATCTGACTTCAATTGTAGTAGCTTGATGTGCTGTCGTCTGTACACTATAAGTGTCGGTTATCAGCCGATCTAACCGTCTTACCATGAAAACTTAGGTGAAGGTAATATTTGGCAGTTTCAGGTAGCTTGGCCTGCATCGTTCGTACATTTACTTCACAAACAGATACGAAATAAACAGAAACAGTATAAACTCGGTTGATTGGATATGCCTAGATTAAAATGTTGAAGTGATTAGTTGTGTCATTGAAGAATAATCATTGCACAACATTCACATGAGTGATTGTGTTGCCAATCGAGATACATACATGCAGGGCCACGGTAAATCAGGCTAGTGAAGGGAATTCGTACTACGAATACGAATTTGCGGTTTCAGTACATAATATGTATATGAAGAATTAATTATACAGGTTGGTAGGGACATACATGGACTTGCAAACTGTTGTGGATATTAGGTACATGAGTCGGCTGGGGTGACTATGATGTATTTAAACTAGGGTTGTAACAGAGCTTCGCCTCCGCTTCCGTTACGGAGTTCGCAAAGAAATCGTATCTTCGCTTCGCCTCCGCCTCCGCTACAATTTTTAGCGGAGTTATAACGGAGTTTGTTACGTATTTATGCAATAAATAAATAGTCCGGCCGCGTTTGAACGCGAAATGGTCAAGAATCAACTAGTGCGAGGCAGGAATGCGGCAAACACTATTTGTTTCTCCTTAATTGTCATTACAAGAAGGTAATATTTTTTTTACCAAGTATACTAGGTACTATTTATGTACCTACGTATTTAAAATAAAATGTTTGTTTTAATTAACCATAAATTTCAATTTTTTCTATATATACTTTCACCTCCGCCTCCGCCTCCGTTAACCTCCGCATCCGCGGAGGTGAGACTCGTCGCCTCCGCATCCGCACTCCCTTTCGCTAACAAGCCTCGTTACAACCCTAGTTAAAACTATAGCTGTTCCATTGTCGGACAAAGTTGGAGCTACATATACAGAATGAATAGCACCTTTTTAACAACGGTCTCTCCCATACATTTTGACCGTGTAGCTATTGCACTTTAGTAGGAATCTTCTCTCTTATTAGGGTTCCGTAGCCAAATGGCAAAAAACGGAACCCTTATAGATTCGTCATGTCTGTCCGTTCATCTGTCCGTCCGTATGTCACAGCCATTTTTTTTTCCGAAACTATAAGAGCTATACTGTTGAAACTTGGTAGGTAGATGTATTCTGTGAACCGCAATAAGATTTTGATGCAAAAATAAAAAAATAATAATGAATATTTGGGGGCTCCTCATACTTAGAACTCAAACTCAATTTTTTTTTTCATCAAACTCATACGTGTGTGTTATCTATGGATAGGTCTTTTATTTTATTTTTTATTTTTTTGTAATATATAAACCAGCGCTTGACCGCAACCCTGCCTGATGGTAAGCAGCGATGCGATCATTGATGGTAAAGCGTGCTAGTTTATTAAGAGCCTATTCACTCTAGCCTTGAAGACACTCAAATTGTAGTCCGACGGAAACACCGGCGCTGGCAAATTATTCCAGTCCCGCGATGTACGCGGTATAAAGGAGGAGGCGAAACGCTTCGTCCGGATCGTAGTGGTGTTAACAACGTAAGGGTGGAAACTAGCCGTACGACGGGTCGTCTGATGGTGGAACGGAGACGGGGGAATTAAATCATGCAATTCCCTCGCACACTCCCCAAAATGCATCCTATAGAACACCGAAAGGCTGGCTACTCTACGCCTAGGGTTGCCAGACCGCCGGGAAATCCGGGATTGTTCCGGAATCTTGCCTCTTGTCCCGGAATGAGCGGTAATTGTCCCGGATTTTAAAAAGTTATCAATCTTGTATAGAACATAGTAAGAATTTACGAGTATCCGATTTCGAATGACCTTTTTTTTAAGCCGCTGTTCCTCTGACTCTCCCGGATTTGATTTCGAATGAGCTTTTTTTCCCGGATTTGTAACTTCCTATCTGGCAACCCTATCTACGCCTATGCTCTAGGCTTTGGAGACCATCTTGAGTTAAATCAGGGTCACCAATCAGCCTCTTCGCACGCCTCTCCAACGAATCCAGAGTGGTCAGGTGACACTTAGCAGCACCAGCCCAAATTTGTACAACATTAGAAGCTGCCCAGGTGTGAAGTACCGCCGGACCCTCGCTATGACGCCAAGTTTTCTGGCAGCCACTTTGGCCTTGGACTCAATGAACCGCCCAAAGTTTAGGTTCGAGGAAATCTCAACTCCCAAAAGCTGAAGGCGGTCGGTGCACTCCAAGGATACATTCTGAAAAGTAGGAGCCAAGGTGAACGGGCTCCTTTTGGCGGTGAAAAGACACGCCTGTGTTTTGGCGGCATTGAATGCTACAAGATTAGCTTTGCCCCATTCGGAGACTGCCTGTAGTGCAGCACTCGTACGCTCTACCATAGCCTCTCTTTCGGACCGGATTGATTCCTTACTAGCCCGAGCTTCCGGCAGGTATCTCTCCACAACTGTGCTGTCATCTGCATACCCATAGATGCCGTGCATCAACAGATCGTTAATATGCAGCAGGAACAGAGTTGCAGAGAGAACAGACCCCTGAGGAACACCGGCATTGGTCGATATGGGCTCCGATGAGCATCCGTCGACAACAACTCGGAGGGACCATTCAGTCAGGAAGTCTTTTATTCAGCCAGTCAGGCCAGCGGAAATGGCGTACGCTGGAAGATTACTCAAAAGGCCAGCGTGCCATACCCGGTCGAAGGCCTTCGAGACATCAAGGGAGACGGCAATCGCTTCCCCATTTTTCTCGAGGGCCTCGCCCCATATGTGAGTGGCATACACTAGTAGGTCCCTAGTTGACCGATTGCGTCGAAACCCGTACTGTCGGTCACTGAGGAGATCGTTACCTTCCAGGTAAGCCAAGAGGCGCGAGTTCAATACACGCTCCATAATCTTGCAGAGTATGGAGGTTATTGAAATCGGTCGATAGTTGGTAGGATCGGCACGACTACCCTTTTTGGGCACGGGCTGCACGTTGGCAAGCTTCCAGGACTTGGGCACTATACCAGTCCTAAATGAGAGGCGATACAGGCGCGTCAATACAGGAGACAACTCGGGCGCACATGCCTTAAGAACAATCGCTGGTATATCGTCCGGACCACTAGCCTTATTCACGTCCAGACGACACAGTATTCTCAGAACCTCTTTGTTCCTAATGCGAACCTCAGGCATTGAAGCTCCGCAATGAGGTAATTTAGGTGGAGTAGCACTGCCAGTATCAAGACGTGAATTATGGGCAAAGAGAGATGCAAAGAGACCTGCTTTCTCTCTCGCCGTATGGGCCAGTGCTCCATCGGGCGTAACCAGCGGAGGTAGTGAGGGCCGACAGAAGTTCGCCTCGACCGATTTGGCTAGGGACCAGAAAGATCTGCTACTGGATGGTTGCGCAGAGAGCTTGTTGCCAAAATGAGTAATGCGGTTGAAGCGAGCCTTCTTAAGCGCCTTTTTGTTGGACTTGGCAGCGCGGTTAAAGGCTCTCTTCTTAGAGCTTAGATCCGGAGCTCTGCGGTCACGAGCGTCAACCCAGGTAAGAAATGCCGTATGCTTACGCTGTTCAGCTAGCAGACAGTCGGCGTTGAACCATGGGCGAGCCGAGCCACCGACGGGCTCGTCACTAAAGGGGAAAAATACTCCATAGCTTGACGCACCACATCGGATATAGCATCCGCACAGCTCGACGGATTGTCAGAAGAGAAGCAGACCTGCTGCCAAGGATAAGACGCGAAGAAGTGGCGCATCTCATCCCAATCTGCTGACTTGTATCGCCACATTCGCCGCTCACCACGCGAGTCGTAATCAGGTTGGGAAAAGGACGACACAGACTTCACCAGACAGTAGTCTGAAGTTCCTAACGGTGAGGAAACTGTAACAACACATCTGTCCGGATCAGTGGTCAGCAGAAGGTCCAGACAGTTGGCGGTATGACCGGCTACATCAGGCACCCTAGTCGCTTGTCTCACTAGCTGGGAAAGGCCCATTGATAGCGCAAAGTTTCGCGCTTCTCTCCCAGCGTGGTCGGTCCTCTGGTATGGGAAAAGCCAGTCTTGGTGACAGGCATTGAAGTCCCCCAGAGCGACGAACTGTGCGTCAGTGTGCCGATGCAGCGCATTGTCAGCAGCTTCACTGAGGTGGTCAAACAGTCGAGTTGTTTCCTGGTCACCGCTGTGCGATCGGTAGACACAGGTGTAGACAATTTTGTCCACACCAGTGTCAACCAACAGCCATAAGGACGAAAAATGAGGGTCTTCGAGGTGACGGAGACGCCGGCAACAGATGTCATTGCGAACATACACACAGACCCCGGCACGCTGCAGGAAATGATGCTCCAAAGAGTATCCCGGGTAGCCGAGGTATGCCGCATCAGGCGGACATCTGATCTGGGTCTCCGTCAAGAAAAGTAGATGCGGCTTCTCAGTCTCAAGGTGATGGTGTACTGCTAAGAGATTGGAGTGCAGACCTCTAATATTAGAGAGGTGCACTTTGAAAGAGAGGACGTGCGCCCGCTGTGCACACCTACTTTTCTTTTTGGACCTTTTCATAGATTTAAATGAGTGAATAGGAAGGAAGACGGCAGTTGAGTGAGGTGATGCAATGTTAAACCCAACAATGCGACCAACGATGCTGGGCCAGAGGGAGATTGATCTGGAGACTGCGGGGACGCCCGAACCCCCCCAGGGATCGCCATCGGGTCCTCTCGTCCGGTCAACAACTGGCACGATGGGGCCACCCTGGGATTTTTCGCAGTTGGCGGGGCAGCCTTTCGTATGTGGCTGGCACACTACTTGGGCCCCCAACTACCTGCGGTCGGCCAGCGGAGCACCGTGCTTCGGATCCCGCTACCCTCCAGGACCAACCTCCCGACACAACAACATTTGGCACATCGTACCCGGCACACATCGCAACACAACTGCTCAGACCCGTCCTCCGTACGGCTTCACCAGACATCACGCCGGAACACGATGAATCGCTTGACGGCACGATTTTGTCTGGTGGGTGGTAACTTACGCCGGCGGCTGATGTTGAGGCCTACCACCGAGGGAAATTTGAAATGATATCGAGGTTTCTAAAACATTTTTTTTCTAAACTGAATAGTTTGCGTAACAGACGCTTCCAAAGTGGAAAAAAGTTGGTCCCCCCCTCTAACTTCTAAAATAAGAAAATGAAAAATCTAAAAAAGCATATGATGTACATTACTATAAAAACTACCAAAGAAAATTGTTTTGAACGAGATCTAGTAAGTAGTTTTTTTTTAATACCTCGTAAATCGTAAACCATTTATTACCGCGTAATCTTTCATACAAATAACTCAAATCCTTTAAATTCGTAAATCAATGGTACGGAACCCTTTGTGCGTGAGTCCGACACGCACTTGGCCGGTTTTTTTGAATAACCGATGCAAAACTGCACCGCAGTGCAGTGCGGTGAAATTTTTCGTCGCAAAATTAGGTAGGTATTTCACTAAAATCATATACTAAATCCACGGTATCAGGCTTTGCTACGGAAGGTTTTTATGACTGAACAAAATATCAAGATATATTTTTATCTGTAGATTTAGTATAATTGTATATAGGTAATACTAAACTTAAACAACGTGTAACATAAAGGGTATATACATAACAAAGGCATGGCACCTTTACATGATATCAAACGATATTGGAAGGGTTTTTTAATCCTATCTCTTTATGTTAAGAAGTTATGAGGAAAAACATCGCCTGTGATAGGCTACTATCATACTAGTCGCACAGAGATATTGAAGACATTTATCGGATTTTGGCAAGTAACGTGACGGGTAACGAGTAGTTATTAACGTATGTAGTGTGCTGCCACGTTTATTATGATTTGATTTTAAGAAACACACGAAACCGAAAATTTGGTACCAATTTTTTGAGTATTTCGTTTTGAGTTGAAACCCTCCGATATCGTTTGATATCATCTAAAGATGCCATGCCCTTGGTATGTATATACCCTTTTTGTTACACGTTATATACCATCAATCAACTTATATACAATGTTATTTGTTCTTTATACGAAACCTGAATATAGGTTGTCTGAATACAGTTGACTGTAGATAATAGTACTACTGCCCGCGCCACTGTAGGCGCGTGAGGGCGAGCGGTGTGTTAATTATATTTTTGTTGGGAATACCAGGTAAGATAACAAGCTCATAACTTCGTGGATTTTCATGATATCATTTTGAAATTTTGTACATAGATTCTTTACTTAAAGTACTGGACACATGTTTCGGGTTTCGCATACCTATACAAAAATCATATCATTGTATACATATTTATATTCACAAAAATCTTGCGGTACTAATTCTCGAAATGACGGTAAAAACCGATTCTAAATACGAATAACATCGCGGTCACACAGACAGACACGATAACCAACTCTCTTTTTTTTTTCAAGTCAAATTTTTTGAGTGATTGCATGCTGTTTTTGGCAATTACACCGTACATTTTGTACGTGTTTCTGCGTGGTTTATTTTAAAGTTAGAAATAAGTCCCCGTTTATATTTAGTTTAGTAATCTTTGTGTCGTGGTGGCCTAGTGGTTAAAACACCAGCCTCTCAAGTATAAGTGTGCGGGTTCGATTAAAGGTCAGGCAAGTA
Source organism: Sesamia nonagrioides (assembly GCA_017933935.1). Classification (NCBI taxonomy): domain Eukaryota; kingdom Metazoa; phylum Arthropoda; class Insecta; order Lepidoptera; family Noctuidae; genus Sesamia; species Sesamia nonagrioides. Next base: position 7,174 of record JADWQK010001085.1, read on the forward strand.
CCAATGTAACTTTTCTAAAGTTATATATACTTTCTAATTGTATCTTGGACACCAATGACTGAAGGTGAAGGAAAACATCTTGAGGAAACCTGGACTTTATAAGTTTGAAATCGCCAACCCGCATTGAGCAAGCGTGGTGATTACGCCCAATCCTTCTCTGTATGAGAGGAGACCTCAGCCCAGCAGTGTGACAATAAAAAGGTTGATAATGATGATGATGATGAATTAGGGGAGTTCATACATGTTCTGCGAGGTTTGCAGGGAGGGCAGTTGCCCCCCTTACCCACCCCTCGGTACGCCCATGCCTACAGCCCTGACCTACCTTATAGTTCGTAATAAATAAATATATAAAATAAGTGCGGGATGTCTGCCAAGAGACCTAAGGTAACAGACGGATAGTAGGTAGGATTTCCAGGTAAGGGTGAAGGGTAAACTCACTGCCAGTCAGCAGGCTGGGACTGATCGAGAGATGGCTCTTAGCCATCTGATCAGTCTAATCGTGAGGGGTAATGAGACAGAATAAATTCTAATCTGATTTATTTTTACAATGTGTACAGCTTATATACTACTTTTTCCCAACACACACAAATACAAACGTCTTGGTATTTCCATACATAAAATGCAATTTCAACAATATTTGAAGTAGGCCGCGCGTCCGCTGCAGATGCTGCTAAAACGAAATGCTGAATCACTGTTCAAAGGTAGCATTGAACAATGATGATGAATTAGGGGATTCATACATGTTCTGCGAAGTTTCCAAGGGCAGCTGTCCCCCCAATCCCCCCCTCCCCTCGGTACGCCCATCCCTAAATATAAACTCACTTACAAACAGCCTTTTTAGAATTTATAAGATATTCATTGACACAAACGTAGGCTCAAAAGTACTCAAAAGTTTGAAGTGCCAAACTACACTTTAATAACATTTAACGACATTAATCGAATAGATTAAGGTTATCTAGTGAAACCTTGTACAAGTACTTTCGTAATTATATTTAAATTATCACTATAACCAAATTGTTTTTACCGCGCGATGTCATGTGAAATGACCCTTATTAAAACAAGCCTTCCGCAAAAGCGTACCTAAAAAATCTCCAATTTTTTTTTAGGTAACTTTTTGTTTTGATATTTGTTTAAAGTAGCAGCTACAATTAATTGATTAAGTGACCATGAAATCATGATTATATAACAGTTAGCAAGTTCAATGACTAAAATAGATTATTCGTGCGTAACAGTACAAAAAGTCCGTCAACTTGACCCAAATTGGTGTCACACTCTGCTGCAAGGAAGGACCTTGCTATAATAGAAAATACTGGATTTTCTATGAAAGTGTAAGTAATTGGAAATGTCTCATTAAGAGTGAAAGTCGAGCGATATATTCTTGGATCAAGTAAAAAACGAAGTGAAAGTTGGAATTTAATCATTTTAATAAATTGTGTAGATTGTGCTGATTGTGCATTATTTTAACGATAACTATCTTCTGCCTGCGGTTTTGCCCCCGTGGATGACGTAAATTATCACAGGAGCGTGCTACGGGCACAAAATATATCCTGTTCTTATATTTATTAGCCTAAGTTATTATATATATCTACCTATCTCCTAGCCAAATTTTATTGAAATTCATTCAGTGGTTTAGGAGTGAAAAGGTAACATGCAGACATACACAGTCACTTTCGAATCCTACTAATATTAATCCCCCTTATTCATAAACAATGTTTAAAGTTAACTAGTGATTAGCGATTCTTTAACGGTGCATTTTAGACGTTTGCACGTCACTTAACTTTAATCATCGTTTATGAATAAACCCCTAAACACTAGTGTGTTTATTCATAAACACACTAGTGTTGACTAAAGTTAAGTGACGTGCAAACGTCTAAAATGTATGTAAGGGGGATTATCTTTAAATGCGAAAGTTTGGATGTGTTTGTGTGTCTTATACGTAAAAACTACTCAACGAATTTGGATGAAAAGGCGCACACAGCTGGTTTATACAATCAAGTTTAGGATAATTATGATGATTTATGATTTATAACCACGTCTCTGGCGCAACCCCAGTCCAACACCGCCTGCCTGCAACGTGGAGGCCGGGTTCGTCCCGGCAGGTTTTTCTGATTGGCTGGGTCTTGGATGTTTATCTATATATTTATCTATTATAAATATAGTATCGTTGAATTAATCATAACACAAGTCTCGAACTTGGGGCTAGCTCAATCTGTGTGATTTGTCCGTATATATTTATTTTTATTTTTTATTTATGATACTTTTAATCCCCCAAGATTGAAAATTATGCGGGAAGAAAACACAGGATTCGGGCATGTTGTTTAATAATACAAGTAGTGCACAATGGCCCCGATTCCCTAGTTTACAAACTAAATTAAATTTAAATTCTTCATCTTTTTCTTAATATTTCGTTAAGAAAAGGACAGAAAATAAAATGTGGTTTAGACCTGTCAAATCAGTCCGCGCCGGACATAAATTGATAATGTATTTTTGGCGGGAAGCTGAGTGCCACGCTCATTTTTCATTGGACTTTTAAATTATTTATAGTGTCGTTTACTAAATAAAAACGCGTGATTTATGTATTAAAAAGTGCATTAAGTGAATAATTCATAAAGAACAGTGAAATATTGTAGCATAGTGGCCACATCATGGCTTTGCACCAAAACTTTCTCCGTGTTCGGTTCGCGCGGCCGTCTTTTTCGACATGAATAATTCATTACGTGACATTGGCTAAATGCACAAACCGTGCAAAGCCATAAGAGAAAGAAAGAAAATTGACGTAGTTTTTGTTGTCATGTTTATAATCGCGTCTAAGCGTGTTACCACACCAATCGAGCGTTCGTCGATCGATGCCATCGTCCTCTTGTGAATACATTTCGAAAGAAAGTGATTGAATATAGCCGGGGTTAATCAATCTACATCGACCGATGCTGTTGACCGATACCATCGACCGGCAATCGATCGATTGGTTAGTCGACCGGTATCAGTCGACCGATGCCATCGACCAATCGATCGATTGGTTAGTCGACCGGTATCAGTCGACCGATGCCATCGACCGGCAATCGATCAATTGGTTAGTCGAACGGTATCCGTCGATTAATTAAAGCTACCACACCAATCGATCAACGTCGACCGATGTCGATCGATGGCATCAACCGACTATCGATCGATTGGTGTGGTAACACCCTAAACTGTCTATGGAGTATAGAAAGAAAGAAAGAAAGAAAGAAATATATTTATTCCGCACAAACAAAACGCACGTTACAATTAGATACCATAAAATATACATTAATAATAAACGTAAAAAGAAAAAAAGTACATAGAAA
>JADWQK010000858.1:0-12968 GCA_017933935.1 Sesamia nonagrioides
CTAGTTAAGTGTGTGAACAAGAGAATCAGCGCCACTGTCTATGGAATATCTTAATTTGACAGGATTAAACTAAAATGTTATCTTCTATCCTTTTCTTAAAGAAATGGAAAGAAAAGGATGCACTTAACTTAAAACTAGTTAAGTGTGTGAACAAGAGAATCAGCGCCACTGTCTATGGAATATCTTAATTTGACAGGATTAAACTAAAATGTTATCTTCTATCCTTTTCTTAAAGAAATGGAAAGAAAAAGATGCACTTAACTTAAAACTAGTTAAGTGTGTGAACAAGAGAATCAGCGCCACTGTCTATGGAATATCTTAATTTGACAGGATTAAACTAAAATGTTATCTTCTATCCTTTTCTTAAAGAAATGGAAAGAAAAAGATGCACTTAACTTAAAACTAGTTAAGTGTGTGAACAAGAGAATCAGCGCCACTGTCTATGGAATATCTTAATTTGACAGGATTAAACTAAAATGTTATCTTCTATCCTTTTCTTAAAGAAATGGAAAGAAAAGGATGCACTTAACTTAAAACTAGTTAAGTGTGTGAACAAGAGAATTGGCGCTAGTGTCAATTGTTGAATAATTATGTGATTCTAGTTAGGTATGTTACTTGCATTCACCCTGCCTGAGCCTTCTTCTTCTTCTCAACCTATAGAGGCTTTCCACGATGACCGGTCTAGTGCTGCCCGCATCCATCGGCCTGACCCTACGCAAGTACTTAAAATTTTGGCAGTTATTGGGACAGGAATCTTTGCTACTTTAGCAATATTTTGAAATGCGAAAGTTTGCATGGATCGGTGTGTCGTGACTACTCATCATCATCATCATCAAATCAAATCAAATCAAATCATTTATTTCAAATAAACCAGTTACAGGCACTTTTGAATTGTCAGAAGGTCGGTCAGTCAATAAGATGAAGCTAGTCGCCCATTCCAAAGACCTATGGAGAAGAACGGGCAAGAAACTCCATGGACACTCTTTTAAATTTTTAAGCTATTGTTACAAATATTTGATTACATCATTCATGTTGAAATCAACCGCGTGAGAACGATGCAGAAATATATTGTACGCCGAGAGCGTCCATTATGGAAAACATACAAAAATCAATTCAGAAATTAAAATACGCCGTGGCAGCTAAGAGATGACCAGTCCCCTCCGACGGCGTCTGTTCACGAACATGACGTATGGATCAGCATCATTCAGCTCAACCATATCGAAGGGAACCCAATGACCCAAAACACACGCCACCATCAGCGAGACATTTGAGTGAGCATGACATACTCTCAACAGCCAGAGCACAATTAAGTCAATAAAGACTAACCCAACAAATAAATGCCTTACAGCACATTCGTACATTGTGCTCACACGTTTGCCATGCAATTATACAATACTAAGAAATTGAATCTACATAATGCTAAGATAGTTTTGTCCAAGGTTCAGCAGCTCCAACAGTGTTCCCGAATCTGTGGAAAGTTTAACTCCTGTGCAGCTGCAGCTGCACAAGTGCCGAACACCTCTGTCAGCGATACAATTCCGTAACGTACAATATGCTTGGCTACGTATTGTGTGTAATACAGGCTTTGACTAAATAACATAAACAATTACATATTAAAACTACAAGAGGAAAAATCAAAGAACAATCATTGTATAGAAATCGGACGCAGCTCAAGCCCAAGCCTTTTGTCCTCAATATAATCCTTCACACTATAAAATGCTTTCTGACACAACTTACGTTTAATGAAGGATTTGAATTTATTCAGGCTCAGATCTTGAACCACCTCTGGAAGTCCATTGTAAAAATGTATACATTGGCATCTGAAAGAGCCACCCATTTTCTTGAGCCTTGTTGTAGGTACAATAAATTTGTGCCTGTTCCTAGTATTTATATCATGGACATCACTGTATTTTTTAAACAATTTTATATTTTATGAGCATACAAAAGATTTTCATAAATATATTGAGACGGCACGGTCAGTACATTAATCTCTTTAAATTTTTCTCTGAGAGAGTGTCTCGAACTTAATTTATAAATTGCACGAACAGCTCGTTTCTGCAAAACAAATATTGTTTGAATATCGGCGGCATTTCCCCACAACAGAATGCCGTACGACATTACGCTGTGGAAATAGCCAAAGTACACTAAACGGGCCGTCTCAACATCAGTCAAATTACGAATTGTTCTAACTGCGTATGCAGCAGAACTTAGCTTTTTTGACAATTTTTCTATATGTGAACCCCATTGAAGCTTAGCATCCAGAGTTATACCCAAGAATACTGTGCTGTCGTCAGATTTCAATTCTTCGCCCTTTATCAACACTTTAGTTTCCACCTGCATCATCATCTCAACGTTAATCCCAGTCGCATCCGCAGGTGTTTTCAGCTTTGGAGACTGCGGTCCGCTTTATCAGTCTAACTACTGATTTTGGCTAAACTTCGCTATTTTCCGTAAAGAGACTGCCGTCTGACCTCCACAACCCGAAGGCCATATTGAAGCATTGCAGTGAGACCAATTGTTGGAGTTTTAAGGGTTCCAACAACCCGTAACGACTGCCATTAGATGTTCGTATGGCAACGGACCGGACCGGGCCAACGGCTTAACGTGCTTTCCGAGGCACGACCAGACCGGTGCAAATATTCATATTCATGCGTACAAATAGTTTCACTGCGCAGGGCTCGAACACGCGCCTCCTTGCGCAGCGGCCGCGTTCGCTACCGCTACGCCATTGAGGCTGTCCGTGACTACTCATCTTCATCATCATTATTTCAGTCAAAAGACGTCCACTGCTCCAGCAGGCTCCTATGTCCACATAGGCCTCTCCCAAGGATCTCCACAACGACCGATCCCGGTCCACCTTGTCGGTGGTGCAACCACGCTGCGTCTTCCGGTACGTGGTTGCCACTCGAGAACCCGTCAGCCCCATCAGGCATCCGGTCCTACGGGCAATGTGCCCGGCCCCTGCCACTTAAGTGTTGCAATTCCGGAGAATTGCAACACATAATTAGTGGCAGTGGCTCGCAGAAAAACAAGAGTAACCGACATATCCGGATATAGGGATATGTCGGTTCCATCGGTTGCGGATCCGCAGAAGTGCTTCTCTTCGTGAATCTTGTGTTTCTGCGGATCTCCTCATTTCTGACTACTCATGATTTGAATTAAATTTGGCAGTTTATAACCAGAAGGACAATTCCAGTAAATTAAAAACGTTCAAAATCTCATCACGGTCTCATCTCGGTCACAAATAATATTTTTTTTATTTTGGTCTACCAACAATTATTCTTAAAGGTGATATAGTAGTGCAAAAATCACATATAGGTGAACTCCGCATGCATACAAAAACGGATTTGTACAAGAATTAACTTAAAATTCAATCTAAGTTATTGGAAAAGACATGTTTAATTTATTGTCAGAAAGTGAGTGCTAATTTAAATCCGGAAGAGACCCAGGTATCCGCTTTAAGTTTTTTTTGATACCAAAAAAATTATTTGCGAATAAATAGGGTTACAGCATAGAAATCCCAACAGAATTAAACTATTGTGACGAATGCACCTTATGTCGATGGCACAAGGTTCAATATCGCGTGACATGCAGTGCGTAACTTTTAAGCCCAATAACTCGAAACCTAGACATCGTTGAGGTACCGTATAAAAACGCATTGCTAGACTTAAGGTGACCTATCGAAGGGTACAGGTCTCAACAATTTTGTCAGCAAAGTGTCGACATCAAAATTACCAGAAATTCGTCTCCGGTGAATTATCGTAGGTACCTACTGAATGTACTCGAAGAAATGCGCTATAACGATAACGTCTAGACGAATCTGGAATGTTCGATCAGCTGACCTATATATAGCGCCGTGACGCCACCGCAGAGTCAGTCTGCATTCGACTAGCGATACAAAAACAAGCGACAGTTAAGAAGCGATCTTCGAGAATACCTACTGCGACAACTGTAACGAGAACTTTGAGTACTACGTGAAGTAACATCTGTAGTGTTGTTGTGTACCTACGACATGGACTTCGTGGACGTAAGGGAAGACTTCGGTGCGACATCAGCTACGTTCTACTTGTCATTGTCTACTACCGACTGTACCTTCGTAACCCTTAACCGGCATTTTAGTACCCCTAGCCCGTAACAATTGGTGTCAGAAGCGGAATGCCGGTCACGCCAAGGGAAGACGAAAGAGTTCGCACGCGACGACAAGCAACGATGGATTAGGTGCGTCAAGAGGAAGAAGCGCTTGGTGTCCCTGCACCTGGAATAGATGCCGCCATCGTAACACCGATGGATGTGAGTACGCCTACTACCACCACTATTCCCGTAAACAGCGGATCCGATTTATCGGCGTTACTGGCTCACTTGACGGCGCAAATAAAGCTGAGTATAGAACAATCTCAGGCAGCAACCCAGGCAAAAATAGATAAATCCCAGGCAGAAATAAAACAATCCCAGTCAAAATCACAGGCAGAGATCAAGGCATAAATAAAACAATCGCAGGCAGAAACTCAGGCAGAAATAGATAAATCCCAACAACTGGTATTAGAACTAAATGAAAAGTGGAATAAAACTGAAGAAGAGGTCAATGAGCTGAGAATAAAAACAGGTCAACAATAATGCTGATGCTTTGTCTAGACGACCTTGCGAAAAATCTTTCCGACATTGTGCCTGTTGAGAACTCATACTACAAAGTTCACACAAATCGACTGACGGCGACATCTCGTGGCAGGGTCAGGGTCACCAATCAGCCTCTTCGCTTGCCTCTCCACCGAATTCATTCAAGATTGGCATTGCCCCATTCGGAGACTGTCTGTAGTGCAACACTCGTTCGCTCTACCATGGCCTCTCAATATTTTACTCAGCAGTTTTGTTTAATATCTTAAATTAAGACAAGGTGTTAAAGACGAACATGGATAAGACGTAGATCATGTCGAACTCCTCTGTCGTTGCACCCACTCCAGTTCTAGTTGGTTGCTCTGCACCCGACGTTGTTGACGAGTATATACACTCATTTGCCAAAAAACGGGCGGTTTTGATTTTCATTCATCTTTCAAAAGATACGATACAATAAAAAGTAAAAAACTAAAACCCAACTACGACAAAAAACGACGCTGAAAAAGTATAAAACAAGATTTTCAGAATACTGAACTGAACAAAGTTGGTAATGTGTAAAGAGATAAATTTTCATGTTTGGAAAGGCGTAGTCACACGTTGTCAATGTGCTACGGTAGGTAGGTATATGTAACGTGTGACTACGCCTTTCCAAACATGAAAATTTATCTCTTTACACATTACCAACTTTGTTCAGTTCAGTATTCTGAAAATCTTGTTTTATACTTTTTCAGCGTCGTTTTTTGTCGTAATTGGGTTTTAGTTTTTACTTTTTATTATTTGTACTATTTTGGTGTTAAAGTGTATTTGTGGCGCATTATATTAAGAAAATTTAAATTGATGAACTAATTATCGCTCATACTAACATCATTAAAGCATTCTTGTAATTATGTACAAGCATAAAGTACTCGTGAAGCTCTTTCAAGTGATACCAAACACGGTATATTTGTTTTAATTTTATATTAACATAGAACTTTTTGTCCGCTAGAGGGCACAATACTAAATTTGGTGACAAGCTTTATAGCTCATACCCAACGGAATATCAAGGCTCTTCTATTGGTACTGCAGTGGTCTTATCCTGATAAATAGTAAAGAAGCTATGAATGAAAAAACGTGAATTATATGCAATCAGCCCATGAATACAGGTAAAGCCACAAGCAAATGCTAGTAATATATATATATATTTAAAATGTACAAGTGAAGCGCTTTCAAATGATACCAAACACGGCATATTTATCTTAACTTTATTTTTTTACTCTGTATGTTTTGTCTGCTAGAGGGCGCCACATTAGATTTTGTGAAACCCCATATAGCCTATAACCAGCGGACAATTAAGACGCTTCTAATGATATGTCATTTGTCGAATTCTGATAAGTAGTTTAGAAGTTACGAGGGAACAGATGAACATACATACATACATACATACATACATACATAGTCTGTCAAAATCATAACCCTCCTTTTGCTTTGCCGTAGTCGGTTAAAAAAGGTTACAATCGTTTGAACACGTTACTGGCCGGTTATAAAAATGCCGTGGTATTTAATAAAGTACGTTCTAAATTCAAATTTTCATTTGATACAATTTTTTACAGACAACCCCTTTTTATCCTACATATATCGACTTTCATAACTTTTATTCAATTTCTATCGATTAATTTCATATCCTTGACTGTCAAAGCTTTCCCGAAGACCCAAAGGCGATATCGAAGCATTGCAGTTAGACCAATTGTTGGACTTTTGAAGGCTCCAACAACTTTCTTTCTTTCTTTCTTTCATCCGCTCCGTAGGTAGATACCATGGCCCGAACCAGAGCCGGACGTGAGAGGTATTTTTTTTTAAACGCTGCCACACTCTAGCAAGCCCTGTATCGTGGGTGCGTTCTCGCTCACATACAGAAACAGCCAGACCCGGAACAAGTATCTATAGGACATATAAATATTTGTTCCGTGCGGGAATCGAAGCTGCGACATACAGCGCAGCAGTCCATCACTCAGCCACTGCGTGAACCGTGTCGTCGATCGCCGCCACGAGGACACGGCGGTGCTCGGCCCAAGTTGGGCCGACCTCCACCGTGTTCTTAGGGCGATCCACACAGTGGCGACACCCTGGTATTTCCTCCCGCTTTATCAAGACAACCGTGTGCGACTCGGTGACGTTATGCGGATAGTGAAAGCAGCACGAAGGCGCCTCTTTAGCACTCCACGCCACTCCTCAAAGGATTTATCGCCGCTATTGTATCGTGCCCAGCGCTGCGTTTCGAGCTCAGTCCACTGTACCGTGATTTCTTGCGACAGCGGAGTTAAGCCCCGGCTTTTGCCTCCTCTCTCCACAACCACATGTGAGATTTTTTATTTTTAGTTTCCAAAGGTGGAAAAATCCTCGAGGACTATCCTCCGCTCGGGGACGCGGAGGGGTGAGCCGGACTCTTACCGGCTAAAAAAACACCTAAGCGTTCGTCATCTACATTTTTGGGGTACCGGATCCTCCCAATTCTACGGTACATTTCTCACCCTCCCAGGACCAGATTTTGGACGATGTTGAGGTAGATAGTGAACGCTAGCATATCATATAGGTAGGAATAGTTTGCAAGTAACAAAACAAAACTCAGTTTGTTTTATTCTGTAGTAGCAAAATGCTATTACCTACATGCCGATTAATAAGTAGGTAAGTACTTAAAATAACGTAAGATACATTTTTTTCCTTTTGGACTCTGGACGCTTTAAACGTGTATTTTTTCACATCGTTATATTATTATTATTACTAATTCAGTTTAATGATGTAGGTACCTAACTAATTAATAGGTACCCTATGTTTGAAACCGTTGGTACCTCTAGTCTAAAAAATAAATGGACTAGCAAATAGGTCAATAGAGACAGTTATTTGCCATTCTTCTTGATAGAACCCTACTATTTACGGTTTTGAATTCACAACTACACAATATGTAACTACTACTAGTTTTCAAACTGCAGAAGTTGCCTGTTGTATAATTAATTATTACCAAAAATAACACCTTTAAAATATTAACGGTGATAACAATGGGTGATAAGAATAAGATAGGTATGTATTTAGGGGGAAATCCTTGTTTCAACACCAATGATGGGCTGTTAGGTGTACTATTAGTTGTAAAACTGATAAAAATTATAGGTGTGAGACAATACATAGAATGTAATTGCGTCCATTATTCGTATTTATCGGAACAAATAAAAATTAAATAGGACTTGCGGAAATACTATCAACATAGCGCCATCTACTTTTTAAAATACTGCTACCATAGTACCCTTTATTGTCGCTAGATGTCATTTACTGAACGTGAATCTGTGGTCTATGGTTGATTTCCTTTCTAGTCTTTGACATAAATAATATTCAAGATAATGTGTAATTTATGTAAATATTTCTTTTTAAAAATAAAATATTCGTCAATTTTATTTTATTTGTTTTGCACAGAGTAATGTCTTTGGCAGCATAATGTTAAACGAAACGCATGTTGCTTGACCCTTGTTAAATCAATGCTTGACCCGGGTGAATTTTCATTTTATGATTAAATATGATAGTTTTTGTGTGACATTGCTTTTTTCTTGAATAATTAAAAACTATCAATAAAATCATGATGTTATTTGAAAAACTAATGTTTTTGTATATTTAAACGATAATTTAAACACCAAATTTAAAAGAAAAATCATGAAATATAAATATCGCATTGAAGTGAATGATGTTGTGTAGACGTAAATGATATCGTCTGTTGAAGTCAATGATAAGATGTAGACGTTAATGATGCAAATGAAACACAGAGATTACAATCAGCTCTTCATGGAAGAAATATGAACATTCGAGTACTAATTGTTTAAGACATATGTCTCAAAAAATCTTTGATTTGTTTAAACAGAAAGCAACCAGGCTCAAAAAATAATTAACGTTGGTTTAAATCACAGAAATGTTTTGATTTGAAGCAATAAACAATACACACAAAATGATTATTTAATAAGATATTGTGATTGCTAAACACGGACTTAACAAAATAAAATACACAAAAATCTTTTTTTTTCTCCAAAGTTACTAGCATATTTAAAATCATGCGTAGTTGTAGCCCCCGAATTTAATTTTTTCTTTATATTCCAGGTCAGTGTCAGGTTGTATCTTAAACAAAATTTTATAATACATCTTTCTAAGTAAGATTTGTACTATAAGCACATTGATTTTGTTCCTATGGTACAAGTCGTAACTTTTTATTTATACACGTCTTCTCTTTAGTTATGTGCTATCATCATTCTGGGTTTTTTGATGTCACTCTTGTTGTTGAGATTTACTTGTAGCCTTAAAATTTGCATTCTTTGATTTCTATTAATTTTCCACAGGTTCTTTATAATATTTATCAACTTAATTATTTTCTTCAATTCGTGATATCTTCTTCCTTTCTGCTTTTTGTACGTCTTCTTTTGTTAATAGACCAATAGGTCTTATCTAAAATCAGTTTGTTCAGAAATTTCATTAGCTTGAACAACTATATTTGGAAATTCGATGACGATTCTTTTTGTCGCTGTCTATCATTATCATCTCAGCGTTAATCCCAGTCGCATTCGAAGTTTTTTTCAGCTTTAAGTCTGGGGTCCGCTTTACCAGTCTAACTGCTGATTTGGCTAAACTTCTAAATTTTTCGTGAAGCGACTGCCGTTTTACCTCCACAACCCGAAGGCGATATTTCTGCATTGCAGTTAGACCAATTGTTGGACCTTTGAGGGCTACAACAACCCGTAACGATTTCTATTAGATGTTCGTATGGCAACCAGGATCAACGGCTGAATGTGCTTTCCGAGGCACGACCAGACAAAGAGTGCAAATACTCATATTGATGCATACAAATATTTGCACTGCGCGGGGATTGAACCCGCGCCTCCTTGTGCAGTGGCTGCATTCGCTACCGCAACGCCACGGAAGCTGTCCTTTTTGGTGCTATCTGTATTTCTTCGAATTTACCTTGCACTGTTTAGGCAATTTCCTTTGTTGACATGGAGTTTTTCTGTTATGGATATCTGTTTCCTTTCTTCTTTACGTTTTTTTTTTATTTGGCTCGTTGTTCTTCTTTTTCTAATGCATATAGTTCGTGGTCATTTTTTATTTCTCAAACTTGCGTCTTTTGCACAGCCTTTGCTGGGCTAAACGTTCTGCTTTCGTTTTAACCATAGCTGTACCTGTGTAATCAAATAGTTTAAAAAATTTAGTTTTATTAATTTACATCTAATAACTTGTTCTATTATTATTAATAAAATTTAGAGGAACCTAATTGTATTGCTTTTAAAATGCTTAATTTATTACACCGAAATCATTAACCTCCATATAGCGTCATTGTAAACGTAACAAAAATGTCATTTTCCTCTTAAGAAATCATTCACCTCATCTAGAAATTCCCGATGAATGATGTTACGATTAATGACGAAACAAGTTAAAACACATCCCTGTCCAAGCAAACGCAAACCTACAATATAACACTATACTTCATATTTAATACAACTTCAATATTGTCCATGCTCGTTTATCAATAAAATAAAGCAAAATATACTTACCAACAATATTTCCAATCGTTTAATGACGAAATTCGATGACAAATTTAAATCAATTCACTTCAAAACGTAATTTTACTATGTATACATGCAGACTAGTAAGAATCTCCACAACGACTAAAGTGGCGCACCGGGGAAGCTATCCGAAATGCATTTGGTTACTGTTATTAAATATTTTCGTTGAATAAATTTCTTGAAACCACAATCGTGGAAACAAATGACGATATTCTTGTGACGAATTTTTAAATGGTTATATAACAATGTCAGGGGTAAATCTCGATTTAAGAAAAGTAATAAATATTCAGTTTATACTTAAAACATTACAAATGAGATTAAATCAAATAAAATTTAAGCCCACACAAATGAGATTTTGAATAATTATTCAACATGGTAATGAAAGTAACGGAGAGGTAAATGATTTCCGCGATAATATTTTTAATTTTTTTATGTAGTATATAATTGTTTTGTTATTTTATTACCTACTAACCATACATAAGTATATAAAGAACAGTGTTAGATATATATTACATAAGGCGTAGTGAATTTTTTTGTGAAAAAATAGAATCACACCAATAATATGCTATTTTGAAAATCCACCCACCCACTGACACAATAACGTAAATCAGTGTTTCCAACGTAAGGGTCATTTCCCCGATTCTAGGAGCTAAATAAATAGGATACGATTTTTATAGACTTTATATTTTAAGGAGACTTTTAGTACCTACCTATTTGTTTGTTGAATTAAATTACGATATAACTCCTTTAATGTATATAAATGAGTTATATAGTAGTAGTTAGTCAACGATTTATATATCCAAACTTCTCTATGACGACTTTTTAATGCTTTTTCTAACTTTAAAATATTTAAAAGGTATCCTACTCCTAAGTACTAAATGCTTACAATGTTACCATTTTTACAAACTCATTGTGCTATTACAAAGTCAGATAATAGTTCCATGTTGCAAAGAAATTATTTATTTTCATCTTCTTCAGCCTATAGAGGTCCACTGCTCGACAAAGACCTCCCCCAAGGTTTTCCACGATGATCGATCTTGTACTGCCTGCATCCATGGACATTCCACAACCTTCACCGAGCCATCGGTTCACCTTGTAGGGGGCCTCACTACCCTGCTTCTTCCGGTACGTGGCCGTCACTCCAGAACATTACCTACTGCCCCATCGGCCATCGGTTTTACGAGCAATGTGCCCTGCCCACTGCCACTTAATTTTAGCGACTCGAAGAGCGCGGATTTCCTCATTTCTGATTCGATCGCGCAGGGAAACTCCGAGCATAGCACTTTCCATCGCCCTTTGCGTAACCTAGAGCCTTCGTATGCGGCCCATTCTGAGCGAACACGTTTCAGTTCCGAAATATAATATACCCTCCTGAAAACTACAGACCGATATCGCTCTTGAGCCATGTCTATAAGCGGTTTTCTATGGTCATCACGAATTGTCTCGAGGTACGACGACTTCCAGCCTCCTGAACAAACAGTCTTCCGAAACGGCTTTAAATCCATAGACCACATACTGATATACCTACATATGCTGCGGCAAGTTATACAGAGGTCTGAGGAGTTTATCAACCCACTTTGTTTAGCGTTTGTGAACTATGGGAAGGCCTTCGTTTCCATCGAGACTCTCCAACGGCGCCAAATTGACTATCGATACATTGAAGTGACCAAGTGTCTGTACAAAAACGCCACCATGTCAGTCTACCTCCAGGATCAGGACTCGAAACCGATCCAACTGCAGCGCGTGGAGATGTGATCTCCCAAATTGTTCACTGCTGCGTTGGAAGATGTCTTAAAGCTCCAGGACTGCAAAGGACATGGCATCAACATCAACGGCGAGTATCTACATCACTAACCTGACATTACGATTATTAGCAGCGCTAAATTAGGCCTAAATCAAAACTGACTGGAAACTGAACGTTTTGTTAAGAGGTCATGGTAAGCCCCCTGTATCGATTTGCCTTTTTCGTGCCATTATTATTAAAGTTTAGTACCTACCGCTGGATGCGGCGGTCATCAACCTATGTATAGTCTGTCAGCTGTCTATATTCGTGAAAATAAATGACGTCGCCTCCGCATCCGCCTCCGCCTCCGCTAACGAGCCTCCGTTACAACCCTAGTCTGAAGTCACAGCATTTTGCTTAGCAACGACCTTGTCTTGCACAGATGCGATGCACAGTTAAACTGTTATTTGTTTTGTAACACACATACTGATTCATAAAAAACTCGTTAATCACTCATTAGCGACTATTTAGCTAACCATTTAGTTAGCTCTTAATCAATGCATAGCTTTTCTTTATTCATAATCTCCGATTTGCAGATGATAATGATCTAAAAAAAATCATCATAATTAAGCAGAAAATATTAGCCCAACAATTTATAAATAAAGAATATTTATTACCTACTAGTTCAAAATTTTCAAATTATGGCGTTTTTATTGGTTTTTGGCTATAACTTGGGATAAATATTTTTCTAGGTCGCCAACACTTATTGGAACCCTGACTGTCCCTGACCAAAATAAATAAATATTACGTCTTACTAGGTATGGGCAAATGGAAAAAATATATCGATATTTATCGTATCGATATTTTTCAAATATAATAAATAATCACCCAAAAATATCAATATTTCGATTTTATTTTCCCAATTTGTAATTTATTATAAAAATTGCGAAAATAGTCGAAATTTTAAAGCAAATAAACCTATAGCTGTTTTGACATAAGTTTTATTATTTAAAAAAACAGGTTCATGTACCAGAAAAATCAACATCTTCAACACAACACTTTGCTAG